>PVLD010028559.1:0-19265 GCA_004027595.1 Dinomys branickii
TGTCCCAGTAGCGCGTTCTCTGTCGGGTTCAGGAGCTGAAGCCGTTCTTCCCTCCACACTCGCTCTCTCGGCTGGTCGTCTTCTTCCCGGAAGTCCTTATTTCTGTCTTCATATTGCTATATTTCATTGTTTGGGTGGTAATCCTCTGGGAGGTTCTCTCTCTGCTGCCTACCCGGTCGCCATCTTCCCGGAAGTCCTGTGGCAATTATTTTTAATGACTAGTAATGACCCATTTTAATTTGTGCTGATATAAAATAGGTTAAATACATTATAAAACTTCATCCTTCACAAATATGTTTATAAATTTGCACCATAAAAACTGGTGTCGAGACCATCAATATAGTTGTACATTAGTTTTCCCAGAGTTGCAGTGACTAATGTCCTGCCTCTCTATGCAGTGTAATTGGGAAATTGTCCTAAGCCCTACGCTGGAATCCCACAACAAGTTAGTTAATGAGGTTGTATGACGGACTTAGTGGAATGCAGCCCTGCACCTATGTAGCAACATAGGTGTTACAATACTGACAACAAACCTTGGTGAGAATTTAAATCACCTCAGTCAATAAACATTGTGGAGGTGCAAAAGGATAAAAGATTTGCACATCCATTACTGATGGGGTTGTGTGTATCACAGAAAAAACCCTCATTTACTAAAATAAAGACTCACCAGACTGGTACATACATAGACTGTGTGCCTTTCCCTATTAAAGCCTGTAGATTCAATTTCCAGTGTCTTCAAGTTTATGCCTTTATGGCCTGGAAAATTATATTTTGGAACATATGGCCTGCATAAACAAAGTCAAATACAATATTACACATTTGTGTAGAAACAGTAGTTATGCATTCTACTCACAAGCTTGTTGTAGGTAGGCAAATTACCAAAACCCAGGATTTATAAAAAATTTCCATTATTTAGAATCACTTCCTTAGGAATTGAAGCAGTTGCTTTTTTAGAAATGCATTTTTCAGAACTGCTCAAAGCAAGCTGGGCGTGGTGACGCACACCTGTAATCCTAGGGCTTGGGAGGTTGAGGCAGGAGTATCATTTCAAGTTTGAGACCAACCTGGGCTACAGAGTAAGCTCAAGGCCGGCCTGAGCTGCATAGTGAGACACTGCCTCAAAAAAGACAAAAATACCCCAAACAAACAAACAAAAAACCCAAAACCATGTATTTCACTTTTTACTGGCTTTTTAAAAATCATGTATCCCTTCCTTAAAATCCTTCAGAATACAATAAAAATAAACTCTCATGTTCCATTAGAAAAAAATGGAAACATTCATGATCTGAAATTTTCTAGGTTCCTGAAAATTGTGGTACTATGTGCAATTTCCTCACATACAGGTTTGAGGAAGCCCCCGACCATCTGTCACGGGGTAGCTGGCCGATGGACAGGCCATAGAAAATTTGCATAATACTAGTAAATAGATTAAAATCCATTCCATAAAATAAACATGTTCTATGACTTCAATTTAAATACATGTCTGAAAAGCTAAACAGTTTTTTTCACAAGTGCTAATTATTACAAGTCTCTTCAACACATTATGTCCAATTCTCTTAAAAAAAAAATAACCTACCTTGCTTTAAAACGCTAACACCTTGCACACTGACTGATGAGTTTCCAAGAAGCCAAGGAAAGAGAAATCACTTGTCCATGAATCCAACTTCTTTAATCTTACTGAAGAACTTCTCCAGGATGTAGGCACATTTGTAGTATTCTCTCTCTGGGGGGCTGTACTTTTTGCAATTGGTAAAGGCTCACTGTAAATCATCCATGAATCATTTCTTAGACACCTAGTACCTATTCTTGAGGTGTTGGCTCATGGTTTTCAGGTCAATGGGAAACCTTCTAACTTCACAGTATCCAGAGCTTCCGTGCTCTTCACAGATTCCATGCAGGGCAAGTGCTCTGATGACTTCACCTGAGGGAGGCTCTTCAGTGTGCAGTAAAGCCCGCGTCGACCTTTGGGGCCTTTACTTTCATCTTTGCCGTCCTGTTTTTCTCGTTCCAGGAACGCTTTCTACAGGAATCTGTTGAATGCTATCTTTAAAACATGGAAATCCAAGATGGACTTTTCAAATCTGGGCCTGTTTTCTATCAGCTTTTTAGTTATCTCCTGCTTTTTAACAATGACAGAAAATTCTGTCTATGGAATCTGTGGGTTTAGCTCACAGCCCATTAAAGTGGCTCTTTCATAATCCTTGATGCAGCCAACATATTTGGTTTCAGGTATTTAATTCTTTGGAGAAACCCTGTTTCTTGCAGTGTCCAGCTGCATATTCACTGCATGCGAGAGGAAGCTTGGGTGTCCTGTTTCACATGCTATCCTTTCAAATGATTTGTCTGTGAGCCCCGCAGCCCTTGACTTACTTGACTTGCTCGTGTGAGATGAACGCACACAAAGCAATCTCTGTGAATCCCCCGGATGGGACGCAGGGAAACAGATACCCCTAGTGGCACAGCCATGTTTAAAGCAAGAGTTTTGTTTGTGGGGGTGTCGGTGACCAGCATGGAACATACTCTCTGGGCACTCGGGCAGCTGAGAGCACATTCTGAAGGCCGACCAGCCCCGTCAGGATCTTTGCGTTTGGTCTCTGGTTCAGGGAACCACATGAAACTCAGCCACACCCCTGTGCTCCTCTGGCCTTGTGGCCTCCTCCAGAGCACGAGAACCATCCATTCTCTTCCCCACTGGGTTTGCCTCAAGCCCAGAAAAGGCTCTCTGGGCAGGACTGCTGCTGCCTGCACTAGCTGCTCAAGGGAAGACAACTTTGAATTGTATGAACCCAGTGGATTGGTAACTGGATCTGGAAGAGACCGAGAGAAAATTCTGAGCCCAGTAGGAGAGTTTTGACTATAGGTTTCTCCTCAGAACATGGATGGAAACGTGAGGAAATGGCTGAGGATTAGAGGTCCTTTCTTAAGAGGAAGTTTGTCTTTTTCCTGTCTTGCTTGTTCCAGCAGTGGTGGCCTCATTAGGGTGAAGCAGTTCTCCCAAACATCTGGGGGAAGGCTGCCCCAAAGCTGGGCATTGCGGTCACAGCGCCTTCCACAGTTCTCTCTGTATCCAGAAACACCACCCTGGGGAGAGCCCAGGCTCCTCGGAGATGGTGCCTCCAGATGCAAGGAGTTGATGGGGTTTAGGAACATTTTTGCCATCTCGGTTACTCTTTGCCTTTCTTTTGATGGCTGGTGACTAAGTTTGTAGCATACAAGTTACTGACACCCTGTTCAATACTAGGTTTTTTAAATGGGGGCTTTTTCCTCTTTGTAAAACAGACTTTTCTCAGGAGTTTAAACAGAAATCAGCTTGTTTGGCATCTACATCTTCCTCGCCGGGGACACAGGTAAAGATACCCCACACCAGGCACTGCCCCCGTGTGGCTCCCCTCCTCCTCTGACACCCTCTCCGGGGAAACAGCAGCCGGGCAGGGCTACAACTCCGGCAGGACCGGCCGGGCGGGCAGTGACCGCGGCAGGCCAGCGCAGGGGCGGTGGGAGAAGGGCTGGGCTCTTCCAGCCGCTGCACGTACAGGATTCCTGGGCTTGCAAGCGGCGCCTCCTTACCGGCGCTGCAGGCCGCTTCCTCCCTGTCCTCGGCCGCGCGTCGCCGCCACCTCGCCCCGCGTCGCCGGGCTCTGCGCTCGCCTGGGAGCTGGGCAGGGGGCAGACCTCGCTCCCCTCCCCGCCGCCCTGTGCCCACCCACCTCCCCCACATATGTTCTCTTCTACAGGACGGCATAGTAAATGTCTTTGTGAACCGAGTTTTCGTACAATCACTTCATTATTTTCATAATAATGCATGTGCACTGTGAACAAGTAAGACAGCAAAGCACAGAAAAGGTAAACACGACCAATACAACCACAAGTAGACACGTGTGTGCGAACACACAGACTGGGATGCGCACTCCGCAATCTGGCTTAGAGGGGAGAGGACACATGCTTCCGTGTAACTGGCTTTTTCCATTCAACATATGTGTGCAGCTCTTCCCTCACCTGTTCCACTGTCGCTCTTACCGTCTAAATAATGTCCCATGGCGCACACAACTTACACTCAATTCCTTATTTATATAAATTAAGGTTAGTCATGTTTTTCAATTTAGTTAAACATATTTCTTCGCTTATTTTTGCTGTTATTTTTATTAATTATTTCACCAATTTTATTCTAGTGTAGTAGGAGCACTTGCACTCAGCCTAGGAACCAGCCTTTCAGGGGTGAGACACATAAACATGGTGTTTATCAGTGCGCGTTTCCAGCAGGTACGGCTGCACTGACCGGGGAGCCGGCCCCCCGCTTCCATCTCTTGGTCCCTGCCTCATTTGCAAAAGACCTGTCATCTTACGCCCTATTGTCCAATTTTAATTTAGTCTTTAAATAAGCTATATTTTGGGCTTCTCATGTAAGAAAAACCGTGTGATATTTAATTTTGTGTGTCTGACTTATTTCACTTAACCTGGTCTCAAGAGGTACCCATTCTCTACAAATGACTCGAGTGTGTCATTCCTTGTAGCAGAGCAGTACTCCATTATTTACAAAGCACATTTTTTTTATCTGTTCATTTAGTGATGAACATATAGGTCATCTCCAAGATTTAGCTATTATGAGTTTTGCTGCTGCAAACATGCTGTCATAATCATATACCATGATAATATAATGTCTTTAAGACTTTCAGGAAGATATCTGGAAGGGGAAGAGCTGGGATGAATGAGATTTCTGGTTCTAGTGTTTTGAGGAATTCCCATATGAATTTCCATAATGGTTTTACTAGTTTCCACTCCTGCCAACAACGTAGAAGGGTTTGTCTTACACCCAGGGTATTGCCATCCTGTGTCATTACAGTAAGTCCCCAACTTAGGAACAAGTTCTTTTCTGGGAAAATCATTTGTAAGTCAGATTTGTTGTAAGCTGACGGAGTGTTACACAGTACACCTGTGAAAGTTCATAACTCAAACGTTTGTAGGTCAGGGACTTACTGTATTGATTTCCCAAGGGTAACCATCCTTTCTGAGTAAGATGGATCTCAGTGTGGTTTTAATTTGTATTTCCCTAATGATCAAATTTGTTGAGCATTTCTTCCTGTATTTATTGGCCGTTCCATGTCTACTGAGAAGTGATTATTCATTTCAGTTGCCCATTTTTTGATTGGGTCTTTTATTTTTGGAGAATTTAATTTTCCTGAGTTCTTTATATATTTTAGATGCTAGTCCTCTGTCTAAAGAGTGGCTGGCAAAAATTTTCTCCCATTCTATAAGTTGTGTTTTAACTCTGTTGGTTTTTTCTTTTGCTGCGCAGAGCTTTTTAATTTGACATAACCTGATTTGTTGATTGTTGATGTCATTTCTTGTGCAACTGGCATTCTGGTCAGAAAGTCCATTCCTATGCCTATGTCTTCAAGACTGTTGCCTATTTTATCTACTAGTAGATTAAGTATCTCTGGTTTAATATTTAGATTTTTGATTGCTTTTGATTTTATTTTAGTACACGGAAAGAGATTTGTATCTAGGCTCAAACTTCTTTTTCTTGGTACATGGGCTGCCAGAGTGAGTACTAGAACCAGTCTTCTGCATGTGGACAGCCAGTTTTCCCAGCACCACTTGTTAAAAAGGCTATCTTTCCCTCAGTGTATGTGTTTGGCCCTTTTGTCAAAGGTCAGATGGCTGAATGCGCCTAGGGTTGTTTCTGCATCCTCTGTTCTGTTCCATTGCTCCCACCTCTTTTTGTGTCAGTACTAGCGTGGTTTTTATCACTGTAGCTTTGTAATACTATAACTTTTTTTTTTTTTTGTAATACTATAACTTGAAGTCTGGGGTTGTGATGCTTCCCACTTAACTCTCATCACCTAGGATTGCTTTTGGTGTTTTTTTTTTTTTTTATTTTAGGACTGTTTTCTCTAGTCCTATGAGGAGTCCTGTTGTTATTTTGATTGGGATTGTACTGGTATTACATTTGTATATCAGATCTGGAAGTATAGCCATTTTGACAACATGGTTCTGTCTGTCCAGGAATGGGGGCTATCGCTCCATCTTCTGTTGTCCTCTTTGACACAGCCTCTCATAAACCAACAAAGTGAGTGCTACACAGTACTCCTGTGTACTTTTTCAGGGTACTACAGCTTTTTTTTTGGAGAGGCGTTTTTTAGTTTAATTCCTGAGTATTTAATTTTACTTAAGGTATTGTGAATGGTATTACTCTCCTAATTTTTTTCTTGGTGCATTCTTTATTGGTGTACAGGAACACTTAATTTTTGTGTATTGATTTTGTAATCTTACTACATTGCTGAATTTGTTTATTAGTTCTTAGTATTTTGGTGAAATTTTTTGAGTTTTGTTTTCTATAAATATCCCTTTTATTTCCTTCTCTTGCCTGACTGCTCTGGCTAAAGTTTTGAATACTATATTGAATAGGTATGGTGACAGTGGATATCCTTGTCTTGATCCTGATTTTAGAGGAAAAGCTTTGGTTTTACTCCAATAATTTGATGCTGGTGGTAGGTTTATCACAAATGAGATATGCATGAGTTAATTTCAGTTCTTTTGTTTTTATTTAAGTGTGCCTATGGTCTAGCATGTTTTGGAGAAAGCTGTACAAGCTGCTGATGAGAATGTGTATTGTGTTTTGGAGTGGAACACTCTGTAAGTTAAGTCCATTTGTTCAAAGATGTGATTCAACTCTGATATTTTTTGTTGATTTTCTTTCTTGAGAAGGGGTCTCTCTATGCAGTTTAGGCTGATCTTGAACTCACTCTGCAGCTCAGGCTGGCCTCAAAGTCACAGCAATCGTCCCTCAGCCTCTCAAATGCTACGATTACAAGCTTGCATCACCACATCTTGTTTGATCATTGTTTTGTTTTGCTTTGTTTTTCTTTGGTTTTGGTTTTTCTTTTTGTTTTTATCTTGCTGATCTGTGTATGTGAGAGTAGAGTATTTAGCTTCTCCACTATAATTGTTTTGATATCTGTCTGATCTTCTTGTCCAGTAGTGTTTGTTTTATGAGGTAGAGTGAACCAGTATTTGGTCCATACATATTTACAGTCATTATCTTTCCTGTTGAATCACCCCCTTAACCAATATGTAGTGACTTTCTTTGCCTCTTCTGATCAGTTTTGGCTTGAAGTCCACTTCATCTGAAAATAGGATAGTTACTCCTGCATGGTTTTGGGCTCCCATTGTATGGAATATTGTCTTCCATACTTTGATTTTTATTCTATAAACTTATTTTTATTAAATATGTTTCTTATGTACAGCATACCATTGGGTTTTGTTTTATGATCCATTCTGCCAATCTGTGTCTTTTGACTAGGGAGTTGAGACCATTCACACTGAAAGTTAGTACTAAAAGTTATGACTTATTCCTGCCACTGTATTGTTTTCCTGATGCTGATTTCTTTTTTTTTTTTCTCTCCTCTTTCTGCTTAACTGCTCATCCTGCTTGTTGTATTCATTCCATTAGAATTTGGCCATTGTAGGCATCATTGTCTCCTTATAGGACATCCTTGAAAATTATTTGGAGTGCTGGTCTGGTGCTTATGAGTTTCTTAAGATGCTCTCTGTCATGGATATATCTTATTTCTCCATCAATTTTGAAAAAGACAGTTTTGTGGGGACTTTTGTTGTTTCAATTTGTTTTAAAGATAAGAGAATGAAAACATCTTAATGAACACATATACAATTAGAAAATAACACAAAAACAACACAAGCAATACACAATCTCAGACAAGGTGATAGGAAATTAACAATGGTTGCTGCATTACATATTGATATCTTAAATTTGGATACTCAGATAAACAAATATAGACATGTAAGATTGATCATATACTTAAACATGAACTGTTCCTTTCAATAGAGCAATAAAAGTCATTAGTATCACTATGTTTTGTTTTGTTTGGAGACAGGGTCCCGCTATGCTGTTCAGGCTGGCCTTGAAGTCACTTTGTAGCCCAGGCTGGCCTAGAACTCACAGAAATCCTCCTGCCTTCACCTCCAAGTGCTGGGATTACAGGCATGTGCCACCACGTCCAGGCCTGAAAGACAGTTTTGAGGAATATATTAGTGTGGGCTAGAAGCTGTTTTCTTTTAGGTCTTGAAATACTTGAGTACAAGCTCTCCTGACTTTAAAGGTTTGTATTGAGATGTCTGTTATAATGCTAGTGGGTTTACCTTAATAAGTAATTTGTTGCTTTTCTGTAGCACCTTTTAAGATTCTGTTCATCTGTTGGACATTAAGATTTTGATATGAGGTGTTGTGGAGGTCTTTTCTGGTCATGGCTATTTGGGGTTCTATGTGCCTCACTTAACCAAATGTTAAATTCTCTCCTCATTATTTAAAGATTTTTATTATTTCTGTAAGCAGGCTTTTTATGCCATTTGTCCTATCCTCTGATTTTCACTAATTTCAATTAATCTTAAATTAGTCTTCTTTGATTCATCTAGCACTGTTAGATTTATTTTCCATGATTTCTTGTTGTTCCTAATGTACCTGTGAGGTTATGGTCATCTGTATCAGCCATATCTTCTAATCTGCACTTTGCTCTATTGGCCACTTCTGCTGCCCATGCTTACAAAAGAATTTTTTATCCCCTATATTTATGTTTGGTACCTGTTTATGGAATTTAATTCTTTGCTAAAATGGTTGTTCATATTTTGTATTGTTTTGTTTAGCTCTACTGGCTTTTTAATAGCATCTTCTTTAAGCTCACTGTCTTAGTTATTTTATTAGTCTCTGGGACACAATACCCAACACCAAAAAATTAAAGGCAGAAAAGGGGGCGCTGGGGATATAGCTCAGTGGAGTAAGCGCCTGCCTAGCAAGCGCAGGGTCCTGAGTTTGATCCCCAGTCCCGTGGAATAAGCACCTGCCTAGCAAGCGCAGGGTCCTGAGTTTGATCCCCAGTCCCGCCAAAAAAAAAAAAAAAAAAGGCAGAAAAGGGTTACTTGGCTTACAGTTTGTAGAGATTTTAGTCCATAGTCAGTTGGCTCCAAGGGAGCACAGCATGGCAGAGGAGAGCTGATTGGGATTGCATAGTGGTGGAAAGCAGAGAGCCAAGGGGGCCTGGTGAGTGAGATACACCCAGGCTATGTCTCCTGTGACATTCTTCCTCTTTGTCTTTTTCCTCTTCCTCTTCCTGTCCCTCTTCTTTTAGACAGGATCTCACTATGTAGTTCAGGATGGCCTCAAACTCACAGAGATCCTCCTCCTGCCTCAGGCTCCCAAGAGCTGGGTTACAGGTGTGCACCACCATTCCCGGCTCACCTGCCTCATCTTACCGCACCCTACTTCCTCATGGCAAGTCAGCTGTCCACTCCATAGCCCAGCAGCCCTCTCACACCCACACGGTGCTCTTGGGGAGCACTCACCATAACATTTGCTGATCATTTTGTTTATTAATTCCAGTATCTATTTATTTATATCATCTGTAGTTTGCCATGCATGTTATTAATTATTATTTGTTTTGTTTCCTCTTTTATCATTTTGTATAATTCAGCTGTTCCTATTGATTTCCACACAGTGGATTAGCTTTGGGGAAGTTGGAAATTTTGGGGGGCATTTTGTTGCCCTTTGTTCTCATGTTTCTATTGCTTTCTCTCTTTTCTCCTCCCCCTCTCCTTTCTTCCTTCCTTCCTTTCTTTCTTCCTTTTTCTTTCTTTCTTTCTTCTTTCTTTCTCTCTCTCTCTCTCTCTCTCTCTCTCTCTCTCTCTCTCTCTCTCTTTCTTTCTTTCCCTTCCTCCCTCTCTCTGTTCCTTCCTTCCTCCCTTCCTTCCTTCCTTTTCAGGTAGGGTCTCATTGTGTAGTTTAGGCTGGACTTGAACGCTCTATGTAGTCCAGGCTAACCTCAAACTTGGGACAATCCTCCTGCCTCAGTCTCCCAAGTGTTTGGATTACAGGAAGTGTCATCATGCCTGTCTGCTTCCCTTGTTTTGGCCTATGTAGATAATTTTCTAAAAGTCAGTTATGAACTTAGTTGAATACTTAGCTGGAAACCAGTTACTCTGCATTTCTAAGTTTCTCTAGCCTGGAGGTTAGGGAGGAGCTGCTCTCTTAGTGTATGCTATTAAATTTTTTTCCTCTCCTCTTATTTAACTTCTATCTTTTGTTCTTGTCTTTTATATTTCTAAGTTTAATTAGTGGCCTGAGTTACCCTTTAACCAGGTGGGCTATTTTCTTGCACCTTGCCTGACACTACAGGCTTGTCCACATTGCAGAGGGATACTTTTTGCAAATCTTGCAAAGGAGTCTGGTACTTTGAGTTACCCACTTATTTGGGCACTTAATGCTGTCCACTTAGCTTTATTATAAGCTCCCTAAGGTCGCTAACCTGCTCTGTCTCGAATGCAAAGCAGAGAGCAGGTATTCATCATGAATGTCATAGATGACACTACCAGTCACTGCATACTTTCCATCATCTCATTTGCCCTCACCACTGCCCTATTGTAGGGGAAGCGTTTTTACTATTCCTGTTTAGATACTGAGCAATGGGGTCTTTTGATCCAGAGGCTGCAGAAAGGAGACAGCCAGACGCTGCAAGCACACATCCGCCTGTTCAGGGAAGGCTTTGTTGTGCGGGAGGGGGAAAGAGCTTTGGCCAAATTGAGGCTTTGGCTAAAAAGAGTCAGAAACTGGTTGAGAGTGTGGCCAAGCTACTGCTTGCAGAATTAAGAAAACCGTAGGTTTTTATTCATCTGCTGGGTGGGCTAAAGTCCAGTGATTTCCACTGGTCGGGGGCCTGGTTTCAAAATATTCTTCTTGTGATGGACTTGGACCATCAGCTGGTCATGGTCAGATCATCTGGGAAGCTGTTGAATTTTCATGTATCTAGCGCCATCACCTTATGCAAAACACCTTGGTCTAATGAGTCTAAGTTCTCTGACAGGCTGAATGCCTTCACGTAGTTGGACTTTAGTGGCTTTTAAAGAACCCAGGGGTGGGGACAGAAGAGAGCAGGGAAAAGAAAGAAAAAGAAAACACATAGCAGGTCCGGTAGCAATAGGCCAAGGGAACCCTGCATGATAGTTATGGGATGCCCAGCCCCCTCCCTCAGTACTAGAGATTGAACCCAAGGATACTCTACCATTGAGTTACATCCTCAATTAGTTATTTTTTGGTACCAGGACTCAAACTCAGGACTTCGCACTTGACAGGCAGGCACTTGTACCACTGAGCTGTATCCCTGGCCCCTTTGATCCTTTTTATTTGAAGGCAGAGTTTTACTAAATTGCCCAGACTGACCTTAAACTTGCAATCCTCCTGCCTCAGCCTCCAAGTATCTGGCTATACAGGTATATGCCACCATTTCCAGGTTGGATGAAACATCTCTAAATGATCACTGTATAATGTGAGAGTTGAGTAGAATGTGATCCAAAGGTTAAGACAACAGTGGTCTGTACACAATATAGAGATATATGCCCACCTAATCTTTTATCATGTTTTAGTCATCCATCAGATCTCTTTAGGTTGTGAAAGGTCAGTATTTTCAGCGAAAGGTCAGTATTTTCAGCATAAACAGTCTTTATGTCCCCAGGAAGTAACTTAGGCAACTCTTATATATTCCACACATCAGAGGTGTTACTTTATAGAAAAGCTAATGTGGAAATAGTAATGTATTGCTCAGCTGGGAGACCTCTAAAATCAATGATTTTTAAGTTGACTAAGAGCAAGTGAAGCTAGAGGATTTATTTAGGTTTTCTTCCTTGGTAACTTTTTTTTTTTGAGACAGGGTCTCACTTATGTTCAGGCTAACCTTGACTTCACTATATAGTCCATGCTGGCCTCAAACTCATGGTGGTCCTCCTGTCTCAGCCTCCTGAGTGCTAGGATTACAGACATGCACCACCACACTGAGCTCTTGGTAACAATTTCTAATTTCATGCCAACATTCTGCTTCTGTGGTCTTCACAGAGTCTGATGACAGGCCTGTTGAAACATGCCGTGCTGCATAGGGTAATAGTTTACTGTGCCTCAGGGTTTGTTTTGTTGTTCCAACCTTTTGTACCACTGCTGTCCCCAGTATAGTAGTCCCAGCTGTCCCAAGTTTGTGTGAAACTAGGCTAGTACCACGTAAGCTTTCTCCAGGACTACACAGCTTTCTAGCACAAACTAGGCTCCAAACCCGCTTCTTTCAACTTTGAACTGTGTTCCTTCCTCTCTTACTTCACTAAAGAATACCCAAGCCCACTATACCCTCCCCACCAAGCCTACCCATATGCACTTGGACTTTAAAGTTCCTGAAGGCTAGGCACCGTGGTGTACACCTATAAGCCAAGCACTGTGGGAGGCCAGGGCAGGAGGATTGTAAATTCAAGCCCAACCTGGGCAACTCAGCACCTTAGCAAGACCTTGCCTCAAAATAAAAAAATAGGGGGCCAGGAATATAGCTCAGCAGCACAAGGGCCTGCCTGGCAAGTGCAAGGTCCTGAGTTTGATTCTTGGTATCAAAAAACAAACAAACAAACAAACAAAATAGAAAGGGCTGCGGATATAGTTCAGTGTGAAGACCCTGGGTTCAATTCCCAGTATTAAAAAAAAGGGAGGACGTCTCAGAGGGCAGGGCCCTGGCTAAACGCACAGCGGGCAACTATATTTGTTCTCGGACTCACAGTTACATTTGTATTTATCATCCAGGTGGTAAATACTTGTTAACAGGTAGTTCTGGGTAGTAATTATTCTTCTCAAACTTTGAGGTGTGTGCTTAGTTCATTATTTCCCCACTGGAGGGCAATTTTCCAACTCACATTTATTTACTTTTCAGTTTCTTAAGAGTTAACATCTGTACGTTGGCCTGAGTTTTCTGTTTTAGTTGTTTCAGGGCAATTAAATTGTTCCCATGTGTTAGTCATGTATGCATTCCCTCTTGATGCAGCTTTCGCTAAGTGTAAATTCCACGATGAGCAGGTTCATTGGACTATGAAATTTTGCAGGGGAGGGTCCTGATTCCAGAGTGGAAAGAATGGAACGGGTCTCAAGCTGGTTACAGTCGCTCTGACCCTCCTTACTACTTGTCTGTAGAGGGAAATCTTCTAGGTGGTTGTACTCTATGACTGTATTCTCACACCAGAGCCCATCTTGGTATCTTTACAGGCTCCTTCCCTGGCACAGAACAAGTACTGTGTCAGAGGAGAAAACACTGTTTCTCAATACTCAACACAAAACTTTTTTTTTTAAGGATTGTTGGAATTGAACCAAAAGCCTTTTGCATGCCAGGAAAATGCTCTTCCAAAGAGCTACACACTAGCCCTTGTCACTTTCTTGGGACAGGGACTCACCAAGTTGCCTACGCTGGTCTTCAGTTTGCAATCATCACCTGAGCAGCTAGGAGTACAGGTCTGTGTAGCCATGTCTGGCAAGCATTAAAACACTAACCAGATGTGTGGGTGTTCTTTCCACGTGGACCAGTTCTGCAACACCAGCTGGGGATGCACACCTCAAAGCAGTTTGGACCTTGTTCATCTGAAATTAGCATCAGATCCCCTGGGTTAAGGGCTCAGTCCCACAGATTGCCCCCCTTTAGATGCCAGTTGCAAAATCGGTCCTCTAGTACTTCTGACCAACTAGCTATAAATCAGAGACCCCTTGAATCTCGCCTTAAGTTGGATCATCGAATTTAGGGAAACATGTATACTTAGAGCTTTGTAATAAAGACTGTTATAAAGGCTACAAATAAATGGCAGAATGAAAGGGGTGCACAAGGCAAGGAGAGGGGCAGGGACTTGAAGACTCCTGCCCTTTCCAGGCGTGCCACCCTCCCAGCACCTTAAGTGTTCAGGGGAACCTGGAAGCTCCTCACACTCCCTAATTTTAAAATCGTCCTTTAGTGATCAACTTACTCTTCAGTTTTGGCCCCTCTTGGGAAGTGAGGGTGGGGGTGGCCCTATGTCAACCCTTGAATCACATGATTGATTGCCTGTGGCACTAGCCCAGCCTGACCCATCCAGGAGCACAGCTACCAGTCATCTCATTAGCTGACAGTTGTAGACTCACTTTGCTGCAAGACCTCTGGGGAATGTGTCACAGCAAACAGCACGTCGTCGTCATCTCCCATAGCCCCTGAGGGATCTGAGAGTCAAGTAAATCAACAAAACTCTCCCAAATGTGAGGTCCACCCACCAAGATTGCCAAGAGATTAAAAGGGCTTTAGGCATGGTGTTCCAGGAAACAGCACAAAGACTAAATATATAGCTCTTATTATAAATCACAGCATCACAATCCCCAAGAATATAGGTGCAGTATTGCCTCAGCAACCCTTTCCTACTTGAAGGCAAAAGACCAGTGAGAGTTCTGTGCTGAGTAACCATTTAGTTACTTCAGCACCCTCTCTGGGCTCACATGTCTAGGAAGGGAGAGCTTTGAAGGTGGGAAAATAGTGAACCAAGCCTTTTAACACAGTAATCCAACTCGTTCCACACACAAAAATAATATGGCACTCTAATGCAGTAATCCAGCTTGTTCTGCATATAAGAATAATATGGCAGCTCTGTATGTGTAAAATCCTGTTTCAGCATTGCTGAAAAGTCCAAGTTTAAAGTCTCCTTGGAGATTTAAGGCAAATTCTTAGCTGCAAGCCCCTGTGCAAATGAAAAGAAAGTTAAATACTTCCAACATTTCATAGCACAAGATATCACCATTCCAAGAGGTACACGTACAAGCATACAAAGAAATGGGAACAGAGCAAGACCAAAATCCAGCAGGACAAACATTAAATCCCACAGTTCCACTTACAGCATCCCTAACAATGTGTGGCAAGATGTAAACTCAAAAGGGTTTGTGTGGCTCCACCCCTATGGTACTGCCAACGACTGTAGCTCCCATGGCTTATTTCTTTGGCTGGCTTTGCTTACTCCTTGAGCTTTCCTTGGACGATCCACGTTCCTGGCTTCTCCAACCTTCTGGCATCTTCACTGTACCACTGGCTTCACAGTCACAGCTTCATACACTACTCTTTCAGGGGCACACTGACTGGCCTCTCAGGCCTTCTTTTGAAATCTGGGTGGAAGTCTTCCTGATGCCACAACACTTGCATTCTGCATGCCCCTAACACCAGCACCATGTGGATGATGCCAAGGTCTGCTGCCAGGTAAAGCAATAACCAGGCTTCTTTCTCTCTTGGCTATAGGGTCCCAGTGCCTATAACCAAATTCTGAGGAACAAGTTTCCTAGGCCACTGCCATTCTGGAACATGGTGCTCTGGGGCTCTTTTCTCAAAGCAAAGTCCTTCACTTCTGCAATTTTGAGGCTCCAAAGGATAGAGTCTTACTTCTTCCTATGATGCCTTCAGGCCATCTTTACTATTCTCGTGGTCCTTCTCAGCAATCAAGATCTCCTCTGCTCTATCTTTGCCATCCACAGCTTTACTGGAGCTTCCTTTCTGACCAAACTCAAGACATTTTAAATCATTCTGTTGGCCACTTTGCTCTTGATTCTCAACATAAATCTGGCTAAAAGCCCCCAACAGTAGCCATGCCACTACCTCAACATTAGATTATCTTAAAATATCTTCTGCAAGATGAATGAGTCTGGCACCCTTAATCTCAGTGTCAGGCAGTCTCTGGACAAGAACAAAATGAAGACAAACTTTCCGCCAAAGTATAACACATATCATCTGGAGTACAACATCCCATGTAGTCCTTCCCACCAGACACCTTCCATCCTGGATTTACCAGAAGATTTTTCTATCAGCCTTTTGGTCTTCTGAGCTCTTACCTGAATCTCCCATCAAGTACAGCCTAAGTTGTTGTAGCTCTACTTTTTTAGCCACCATTTCTGCACCTTTCCATACTCTTCCCACAAGCCAGTCCCAAAGGTTTCTGAATCGCATGGTCAGGAATAGTCGCAGCAACAACTCCAGTTCTCTGGTACCAAACTCTTAGTTACTTTTTTCTCATTGCTGAAACAAAAGTGCCCAACACCCACAAGTTAAGGAAGGAAAGGTTTATTTAGCTCATAGTCTGTAAAGGTTTCAGTCCATAATCAGTTGGCTCCAAGGCAGGATGGCTTGGCAGAGGGGCTTCACAGAGGACAAGCAGTTCATGGTGGGCAGAAGGTAACGTAGTAAGCAAGGTACAATGACATCTCTGTCTACCCTCACATCTTATCCAGGCTACTTAGGGGGGGCTGCACTCTCACCCTTAATCCCAGTGCCCTTGAGCCCAGCACTGTACCATGAATCACACCAGCATCACACTCCAGATCCAGCCACCTCTGAAAAGGCCTCACCTATGATCACATGTGGCTTTTGGGAGGACACATCTAAACACAAGCCACAACACCTCCCAAGCCTGACACAGATTTTTTCCTTAATCATTGTATACTAATGCTCTATATCCCATAAATCAACTGATGGAAACAGTTGAAAATGAAATATAGTAATTCTAACAATATCCTACATTGATAGTAGCTAGATGTGGTGGGACACATCCGTATTCCCTGCACTCTAGGAGGCTAGATTCAAGCCCATTCTTAGCCTGAGCGTGGGCAGCTTAGTGACTTAATGAGATCCTGTCTTAAAAAAAGTGGGCTAGGAATGTAGCTCAGTGTGCAGGTTTCAGGTTCAACCTACTGCACCAGGATAGAATAAAATAGACAATAATTTAATATTTCATTAGCCTGAGATGAAAGCTGGACAGTGTCTTTTTGGAAAAAGCAAAAACAAACCTGGGTGGCACAGGTGGAGAACTACTGTACTGTGTTAGGTCTGGGACAGAGATTCACCACTGTAGTACCAATTAAAGTCACTTGAGAGCTTTTAAAACACCACACTCAGGGCCCTCCCTCCAGATATTCTGATTCAGTTGACCTGGGGTTGGGCCTTTGAGTTGTTTTCTTCAAACTCTGAAGCTTTTATGGTGCAGCAAGAAGCAAGGTGTCTGCTCTGGTCAGAGACTGGAATCTTGGGTGGGGTTTTGGGCCCAAGGCAAGTAGTCAGAGTGCCTGTGAGACTCATTCCCTGCTCTGACAGCCACATCTTCCTAGTTCTTTGTGGATCTCCTCCTGGCACCTGATCTGAGACCAGCACACAGAGAGAGCGCAGGTTTTGGTGTGAGAAGACTGAGATGCTGGGCAAGTCTTATCCGCTGTGTTTCACGTGGGCTGCAGAGAGTTCAGGCTGATCACAGGGTCCCCAGTAGCACTCTGTAGTAGGATCTGTGACCCTTGACTCAGAGATATTTAATTTTTTTTGGTTTGTTCTTTTACTGCTTCACAGGAGAGCTGGCTAGAGCTTGATGAACCAAAGGAGACAACAGCACCTTCAAAACTTTGTGCTTGGAACTGAGGTGCAGCCAGAGCTTCTGGCTAACTGGTTCCTCCTGCAGCCTGAGGGCCTGTTTCCCCAAGACAGTGACCAGTGATGGGCATTTCTAGAACCAAGGGACCGTACTGAACCTTAAAAATTGCAAGTCAGGCATTCTAACCCTGTATCTTTATATTTCTTACAGCAGCTAGGTGCTCAGAAAATGAAAAAAAAGGAAGGAAGGAAGGAAGGGAGAGAGAGAGAGAGAAAGAAAGAAAGAAAGAAAGAAAGAAAGAAAGAAAGAAAGAAAGAAAGAAAGAAAGAAAGAAAGAGAAAGAGAGAGAGAGAGAAAGAAAGAAAGAAAAAGAAAGAATCCAAGTTTAGCATTACATGGAGACAGGTAATGGTCTCAAGGCTCTGACTTTCTAAACTATTGTTCTTTCTTACATATAATCTCTATTGTTTGAAACATAAATAACCTATTGCTAATAGTAATTCAAGAGTTCTTGCTTATTTTAGAGTTATCATTATCAGTGTCCAATCTACCCTTTTGGATACATCTTATGGAGTCCTCAAGACTAGCTTGATAGAGTTCCCATTAATAATGGGACCAGTGATAAGTGCTGCTCTGTAGAGTAATAAGAGACAAATTCTGAGTCGCCCTTTAGTTACAAGGTTTGGAGGGTGGAGTGGAGGAGAAACAGGTAAGTTAATCAGTTGATAAACTATTGAGCTATGGTCCAAGAACAAAAGACCATTTCATATTCATGAACCTTAACTCAAATCCCTAGGCACTCTGGCATCCTGCTCGAAACCTCTTTCAAGCCAGAGGTAATAATTTCTTCTTGTGGACTGTGCTCTTATCCTAAAGCTTCCCTACCGTCTCCCCATAGTCCTGCCCCTCCTGTCCATAGGCAATATAGGTTCAATACAAACAACTTATGCTTCCTCCTCAAAATTTGCATTATAAAAAATGCTCTTGGCTCTGGTTTGTTGGATGTTTTCCAAGTGCTACCTAGCCCTGCTGCTGGAAGTTGTGAAAACATGTCCCAGAACCTGTTCCATTTTCTGGCTGGCATCTGTAAAGGCTAGATAATGATTCATTTCAGTGGTTCCTTGATCTCAAGAATTTTGGTTAGCTTGGTGTTATGTAAACACTTGCAGTCTTAGCAATCTGGGAAGCTGAGGCAGAAGCAAGTTCCAGCCCAGCCTGGACAATTTAGTGACTTGTGAGACCCTGTCTCAAAATAAAAAATAAAAAAAATAAAAAAGGGCTGAAGATGTAGCTCAGTGAGAGGCCCTGGGTTCAATCCTCAGAACTGGATTGGGGGGGGGAGCTTTGAATTAACAAAAGTATATGCTATTTTTGTTCTTTACTAAAAAAGACATTTTTAAAAAGGTATAGTCAGCTCCACTACCATCTCAAGTCCTGTCCCATTGTTTCTTTTGTTCTTAGAATTCTTTCTTTCTTTCTTGGTTCTTCCTTCCTTCCTTCCTTCCTTCCTTCCTTCCTTCCTTCCTTCCTTCCTTCCTTCCTTCCTTCCTTCCTTTCCTCCCTCCCTCTCTCTCTCTCTTTCGTTTTCTTTCTTTCCTTTCTTTCTTTCTTTCTTTCTTTCTTTCTTTCTTTCTTTCTTTCTTTCTTTTTCTTTCCTTTCTTTCACAAGGTCTCATGTAGCTCAGGCTGGTCTTGAACTCAATATATAGCCTCTGTCCTCAAACTCCTGATGATCATTCTGCTTCAGCGTCCTGAGCCCTAGCTAGGATTAGACGTGTCCAACACCATGCCTGGCTATCCTGTTGTTTCTTGCTCCTAAAATCTAGGTAGAGGAAGCAGCAGACAAAGATGAGAAACGGAGGAGGAAGGTGGGTTACCCGGGGAATGTGGGTAGCAGCAGAACGGAGGGCAGGAGTGAGGAGTGGAGGGCTGAAAAGGTAGGAAGACGTCCCAGAGCTCAGCTACAGCTTGTACTTGGTGGCTGGCACTGTCACGTAGTGGCTTTCCTTGACATTTCTCAGATGCTTATGTTCAGAGGCCATGTACAGAAA
>PVLD010028560.1:0-19265 GCA_004027595.1 Dinomys branickii
CCAGCAAGCCGGAAAGGTCACTCAGGGGCGGGGCTGTGGCCTTGACATAATGTGCACACTACAGGCACCACCCACTAGTCTGGCTCTCTGCACTATACAGTCATGCACAGTCCGGACAGCAGCCTCTGGGACAGGAAATCACCCCACACCCCAACCAGCACATCCCTCTGCCTGCATTGCCAGAGCAGCTAGGAGGGAGGGGGAAAGACTTGCCAAGAATGCTCTGGGCTGGAGGAGTAGCTCAGGACGCCCTGCATTCTCAAAAAACCAAAAACAACACAGTGGCCATGCACGGTGGCACACAACCACAGTCCCAGCACGGGGGAGGCTGAGACACAAAGTGAGCTCAAGGCCAGCCTGAACTGCATAGTGAGACCCTGTCCCAGAAAAAGAACCTTGGCGGGAAAAGCACAAAAGACGTCCACCAGCCCCCAGTGTGAGATCTGCCTAATGCCCACACTCAGAGTACATGTGGCTTTTTTGAAACTGCCCAGTCATTCTAGAATGATACAGAACAAACGTGCCTGGGCCTCCCTGTGGGTCTTGTGAAAATTTAACAGCTGTTAATGTCCACATTGCTGCGTTGTCAACACCCAGAGGGAACTAGATGTTGAGAGAAAAGGCAAGCCAGCCACAGTGACCACCCACCCCCAGCCTGAAAGGCGGGGATCCTGAGCACGACTGTGACATTAAGCCGAGTGACTGCATCCACCGTTTTCCAGCTACTTCCTGTATGTGAGCCTCAGACCTCAGCATGGCCTGCCAGACCGGTGGCTGGCCAAGTGACAACCGACCCCATGAAGTTTGCACCTTGGCTGTTCTAGAGCTTACAGCAGCTCTGTAGTCATAGTGAACAGCTTCGTTCCTTTCCTGTACAATCCTGGAGGACAGAGGCCCCGTCAGCCCTTTCTGTGGGGGCTGGATGCTGCCTGGGTTCACAGCAGCTCAATTTGGGAGGTTAGGTGTCACCAGGAGCACGTTGTCCAGATAGGACCTGGCTCCTCAGGCAGTGGTTATAGGAGCAGCACCTGCACACTGCAGTGTCTGCTGCTGCCCAGGTCCGAATCCAGAGCTTGTTCTGAGGGGTGGGAGCTACCACTGCCCTCTACCACCCCTCTGCCCTTTGCAAGGACCTGGCCAAGAGATTCCCAAGGACGGTTCCCAAGCCACTTTGCAGTAACTGGAAACACTGGGACCCACAATCCCTCCAGGCAGTTTGGTGCTGAGGCCCAGGGGCCCCCAAGTCCTCCCCATAGATAAAAGCTGCCACCAGCCCCTGCTCCTCACCCCTCCCACATCAGTGGGTATTGGGGTTTGTAAGAGCTGGCTGCCCTGCAGCCTGGCTTGAGATTTGCAAGTGGTACTGTAACAGATGAAGCATAGCACAGTAAAGAAACTTCATTCACCGGTCTCCTGATGACTTTCTTCCTCTGTCAAGCGGACGGTGAAGTGAAGGAGTAGCATTGTATCTTCTTAGATTCTGGAGGGAAACCCACCCGACGGCCAAGTTCGGCTCTGCTTTGGTCTTCTGATTTTTTATTTTGGTTTGGTTTTTGTCTGAGGCAGGGTCTCACTATGCAGTTCAGGCTGGCCTTGAGCTCACTTTGTAGCCCAGGCTGGTCTCAAACTTAACAATCCTCCTGCCTCAGCCTCCTGAGTGCTGGCATTACAGGCGTGCACCACCATGCCTGGCATCTCTGGTGCTTCTGACAGGCTCTTTGTCCGTGGCTCTCCGTGGCCCAGTCACAGACACACCCTCCTCTGCTGCATCTCCACAGACCTAGCTACCTTCCTTCTAAGGGGAGATGGGGCCACCTGCGTGCACCACCCACCCCGCCCCTACACTGTCTTCTCAGCCTGCCCCTTTCCGCCTGGACCGGACTTGGGCTCTGCCCACTTCCTCCTGCCCTGCGTGTGTCCCAGTCCCACACCCCCAGGGACTTCCTCCTGGTGATGGTGTGGGCACATGAGCACAGTGCATGCTGGCACCTCAAGGCGCTGAGGGCCAGGCTGGTATGGAGCCCGCTGAGGGCAGCTGCCCAGGGCCAAGGCCGCCTGCTGCTGCACCTGCAAGACAGTGTGACTTGGGGTCACTCCCTCAGCCTGTGTGCTCCTCCCTGGGGGAACAGTCACCACCAGACAGGCCCCCTGGAGGAAATGACCTCACTACAGCACTTCCATCAGCGTCTGCTAAGACTCACCAGGCCTTCAGGAGCCCCGTGGGGTGTACAGTCATTTCCTTGGCAGGATCAGGACATCACAAATTTAAATACGGTAGGTGTTGAGCAAGAAGGAACTCCAGAGGTTGCACCAAAGCCAGCCTGAGCCTGTTCAGAGTCAGCCACTCCTGCCCAGCACCACTGAAACTGATCGGAATTCAAAGTCACCCACGGTTTCAGGAGCCCAAGGCTTCAACAGCCTGAGCTAGACACTGCCGTGTGGAAGCAGCCAGCCTGGAAGGCACAGACCCCGGTCAGTTGATGCCCAGGGACCTGCCTGCCACCCAGAGGTCTCCAGCTGCCTGCAGAGTGATGGGAGGGGTGGGGAAATGACAAGTTGGGCAGACTGCTGAAACCCGGTGCAATCCAGGCACACA
This sequence comes from Dinomys branickii, assembly GCA_004027595.1. Taxonomy (NCBI): domain Eukaryota; kingdom Metazoa; phylum Chordata; class Mammalia; order Rodentia; family Dinomyidae; genus Dinomys; species Dinomys branickii. The sequence continues at coordinate 2,597 of PVLD010028560.1, forward strand.
CAGCCCTGACTCACTTCCAAGGGCTGCTTCCCCTTCCTCCGCCCACTCCCCAGCCCCCCTCATCCCAACCCCCGCCCCGGCTGGGCCCTTCTCATCCCAGTGAAAGGCAACTAGCCTCTTTCCTCCACAGCACCCCAAAGTTAGTTCTGGAACCCCCTCCCAGGCTGGCTAACCCAGTCTTCCAGCCCGCATCATTTCCCTAGCCTCCCTCCACCTGTGTAATATTCATCCAGTATTAAGTCAGCTCCGCTTTCTTAGAGCTAAAGGCCAACTCAGCCTCTCCTTATGCTGGTTTGGTGGCCTAGTTTAACTTTTTCCAGTACACTGAAGATCATTCTGCATCACCAAAAATCTGTCTCCCTGTGGAAACATCGGCTGGGGCAAAACCTTTCCGGCCAGGCAAAGTCCGTCCCAGAGTAATGGCTGCCCTGCCAGCCCTCCCCATTCCAGTCCCCTGTGCCTTGGACTGTCATACATCTCCACCTGGCTCTGGCTGCCCTTGGTCCCCTGCCATAGCAAACTGACACTCTTCCCTCAAGAGCAGGTGATGGGGCACTCCCGCTCAGAGAATCACCATTCTAGCCCTCCCTCGTAACTGCTGGACTTGACAGTGGGGACAGCCTTGCCTCCGCTTCCAGCCCTCCCCCGCCCCACCCTGTGTCTGGAGACCCTCAAGCCTGTTAAGACATCTGAGACAGGAACACCTAGCACTGGCTGCCCCTGGAGATCCTTCCTGTGGGAAAACTCAGATAAGGCATCCCAACCACCCCCAGAGCACCTATCCCCAACCCAAGAGTCGGTGCTATTTACTTTGCCAGGACCCATGTCCTACTGCTCAGCTGCCTACACTGGAGAGTGATGGTTCAGGAAACAGGGATGATCCACTTTCTTTAAAAACCCACAGGCAAAGCTTTTGGCCAGCCAGCCTCCATGGTAACAAACACACAACCCTACACAAAACAAATTTTATTGAAAGGTGGCTGGTGGGGAGCGAGATCTAAATTGGGGAACCCTGCGCTCTATTACCGAATTCATCCCCAGTACCCCATGACACACCCCATCAGTAAGTAGAGGCTCCCAGGAAAAGGAGAGGGCTCTCTCAGCTCCCACATCCTGCAATTCCAGAAAACTCATGGACTGAAAAAGGGTGGTCACCCAGAAAGCTGTTGACAAAGGATTCTGCTAAATGAGAAAATCCCAAGGTCACTGACAGCAGAATGTGACCCCCAAGCTGTGGGGCACAGCCTATGGGGGCAGCAGTGTCGTGGCCACCTCAGGCCACAGTGACCAGACGCCAAGGCGAGGGTGAAGCCAAGGACACCAGGGGGGCAATGAAAGGTGAGCCCTCTCAGCCTTCTTGACCAAAGTGCTGGGTAGCATGGGCTGTGCCCCACAGACAGGCCCCAGGGGAGATGCTGCCTGGCAGCCATCCAAGGCTACCTCTGACCCAGCAGGAAAAAGGGTACCGTGGACCCTGCAGAGGGTGGAGCAGGAGGGGAAGGACCCTTCAAGGGGCACCACGGGAAGTAAAATGTGCACCTTCTACACAAACTTTAGGGGTCCTGGGCAGTAACCAACACGCTTACTATAGAAGCATCCCACCAGTCACCAGCAGGAGGGTCCAGCCTTCATCCCCTTTCAGACAAAAGCCTTACTAGGGAGGCCAAACACACCCAAGGGTAAAGACATCTGAGAGGCTGCTAGTGCTCCCTGCACTGAGACCCTGCACGGCCCCCAAGGGCCCCACTTCACAGGCATGCCACCTGCACTGACAAGCACAACCTTAACGATTAGGTCACGTATTTCAAAGCACGTTATGCAACAACTCCTAATTTCAAATGACACCTAGAGTCAAACCAAACCACCACAAAAGAAATCCTAAGGGTCTATCGGCTAGCTCTGGGAGAGCAAGCCTTACTAAAAATATACCATCTCTAAGCATTTCTTAACACTGATTTTAAAGACCATCACCACCACAAGTGTATTTCTCCAACTTTTAACTCTACCTGGGCATCAGAAAGCAAACTACCTACTCTTTGCTGGATGGAGCAGGAAAGTTTTGTTCCGAAACAAACTTGCATCCTCTCCACAAGCCCCTCTCCCACAGCCTCCTGTGGTCCACCTCACCCCAAAGTGATGGCTTAATGACAAGGTTTTAATGGCTGCAGAGTGGGGACCGTGCCACCAGAAGACACGAAAAGCCCAAGTCCAGCCCAGTGCACCACAGTCCCCTGGCGGGGGCTCCTACAACAGTGATGATGAACCCCTGGCACACGGGCCACAGCAAGCTGGTTATCACTGAAAGCACTAAAAGGTTCGCCATCACTGTCCTGGTGGAACTGTGTTCCCAGACAGGTGGTGGTGGTGCTCTGCTGCAAGGCACCAAAAAGCAAAGTCCCTTAATCCAAAAGTCCCCCACACTCACAAGCCAGATTCCTTAACCAAGCAGAGAACTAACCAAACTGCTCTGTCCCCGCCCCAGCAGAGACAGAGCACCAGGTGGAATTCACCTTAGGAAAGTCACCCACTATGGGCCACACAGATCTGAGGATTTTGACTCCAACTCAAAGAAAGGGAAGGGAGAAGAGGGGTCCTGGGCAGCTGAGGAAAAACCACCTCCAACCCACCCCCTGGGCGGGGCTGGACTTATCCACTCAGCCACTAGGGGCACCTCTCCTTTTCAAATGCATTTAATGCTTTTCAGATGGTAAGCGCTTGTTGCATGATGGTGGAGGGTGTGCTGGTGGCTGAGAGCACCCATGCCTGCCCTCAGGTCCCTTTCCAGGGCTCCATGAGGGGCCCCGTCCCACCCTGGAAGCCCCGTCTTGTGCAGGAGAATGTCATCTTCACTGTGGCCCCACCTCCTCCCACTAAGTCTCCCAGAAGCCCAGGAGGAGGAGTGCTCCCAGGCCTCCTAGGAGCTGACGACGTGCCCTGACCAGGTTTCATGCTTGGTGCCTGGTGCCAGGTGGGTTATGACCACTTCCACAGCCTGCAGCTTCTCGTTCTTGGGTGGGATGGAACACATCTTATAGGTGACCTCATCGCCTTCCACTGGGACGTATTCCCCTTCCACGCTAGGGGGCAAGAAAGGACACATAGTCAGTGCTCACAGCAGGAAAGGCCTGATGAGACCACCCCAAGACACCAAGACCCTGCTGAGCAGAGGGCCGCCACGGTGGGTGCCCATCTGACCAGCCACCTAGAACCCTACCCAAGGACCTGCCCTCCTACCCTCCCACTAGAGGGCATCAGCACCTGCTCCCAGCCTCAGGGTCCTGGCCACACGGCCCTGACCCCATCACCCTCTCCCTGGGGCTCAGGTACTGGGGCTGAGACAGTCCAGGCACCTGTGCACTCTCACAACATCCTTAACACTAATTATAGAGGCTGAGCCTGCTGATGGGAGGCAGGACTGCCATCTGCGTCACAGAAAGGTGAGGCTGGCCCAGGACTGCCATTGGGTGGACATCCCCTCAGCCATGCTGGCCCCAGCCCCCAGAACTGGGCACAGCCTTTGACTTTAAGCTCTCCACATGCTCCTTGCAGCCTTTGAGTCCCTGCTATCCTTCAAGCTAGTTCCAAGAAGGGTCCTTTGCCTGTGACCATCCCCAAGAAGGTTCTTACATTCCAAGGGGTGGGAGTCCCCATCTCAGTGAGACTGGTGCCTTGAAGCCTCTTGACGAGAGCCCAAGAGAAAAGAATCCCCTTGGCTACCCCAGAACTGGTCGTCTTGATCAGGGAATCTTAAACAAAGTGCTTTCCTCTTCGAGGTGGTCACCAGGAGGCCCAGGCATGGCACCTGCTGCGCAGTCCTCGTGGTGAACCAGACTCACTCCCTGCCTTTTCCTTACTAACTCCCTTTCCACGGCACACTGCCCATGTCTTGTATACCCCAAGTCCTCCCTGGGAGGGATGGTGTGGAAATCACTTACACACCCATGTTCACACACGGAGAGGATGCCATACCTCAGCATCTTTCTCGTGGCTGCTATGTAAGGGGCCCTTCCAGCAGAGGGGCACATGGTGTGAACAGGGTCTTACTTATTTTGCTATGCTGTAGACTGAAACCAGGGATGCTGTAGCCCTGAGCTACATCCCCAGCCCTTTTCTTACTTTGTATTTTGAAATAGTCTAAGTAGCCCAGGATAACCTTAAACTCACAATCCTCTTGCCTCAGCCTCCCAAGTAGCATTGCCACCAGGCCCAGCGGGCTTCTGTTTTTTAAAATGTGACTTCCATGTTTGCCAGGTCTGCCATGCAGCGCAGGCATTCTCCTGCCACTTCCTGAAATGAACAGTGGGGAGGGGGCTGGGCGTGTAGCTCAGTGGCAGAGTGCTTGCCTGGCAATGTGCAAAGGCCTTGGGCTCAAGCATCACCAAAAAACAAGGGGTGCTCAGGCCAAAGAGGGGTGTTGGTTTAGGGTGGCACTAGAGACTTCATGCATCAGATGGCTTCCCAGGAGACCAAAGGTGACTTGTAAGACATGGGGCACTTTCCAGCCCCCGGGATTATGGGCCCTGTCCTGGGATGGAGGGGGTTGACACTCAGGAAGGAAGGACGTCAGTGAGTAAGCTGCTGAAGAAAGGGTCCACCCCAAACTTCCTTCCTGGAGCAGAGGGGCTGCCAGTCTGCACCCGCACCAGTCTACCTCCCTTGGAGGAGAGCAGGAAACTAGCTCCCAGGCCAACATGCACCCCCAACCCAGGGACCCCTCCCTCCCACCGACCAGACACACGAGCCCCAACTCATATGCAGCAGTTCTGCCACTCTGAGTTTCCACAGCCGAGGCTGTGTACTCCAGGCACCCAGGGCGGCACACACTTGTGTACACATAGACACACGCATGCGTGCGCACTTTCCACAACTAGCCACAGACATATGGTCACACTCACACGGGGAATGTCCTCCCTGGCCGCACACACATCCCAACACAGCTGCCCTACAGCCACACTCTGTCCCCACACGCACACAGTGAGGCAGTGCCTGCCTGGCCCAGGACGGACTCACTCAGAGATGTGCAGGAAGATGTCAGGGCCACCGTCCGCTGGGGTAATGAAGCCGTGGCCCTTGGACCGGCAGAAGCACTTGCAGACTCCTTTGTAGACAGGGCCCTGGGAAGCCCTCACCGTCCTGACAGAGAGGAGAAGGCATGAGGGGGCCCCACGATAACCACCCACTCTTCAGGGCACACCCTACTCAGCCCAGGCCTGCCCACTACCCCAGACTCCCCAGTGCGCACTGAGGTTAGTGCAGTAGATCTGGCTTTGCCCCATCTGAGGATGTGTCCTCAGGCAGCCGACTCACGCAGAAAATGTCCTCGTCCGGCGGGTGGGCAGAGGGCTTGGGACCACGTTGTCCCGCAGCGGGGATGGGGAACGCTCTGTGTCCCGAGGGGTGTCCAGCAGCCCCCCTGAAGGCTGATGAGTGGGGGGCTGTGAAGGCGCTGGTGGGGGAGGCTCAGATGACATTGCTGACCTAGAGAGAGATGGTGCTCTCAGGGACCCAGGGGGAATGGGATGGCGGAGCCCCCTCCCACGTCTGATGCTCCAGCCTCTCCCTCAGCCAGAGTAAGGCTGACAGGGACGAGGTCACCTTGTCTACAGCCACACCCTGTTGGGTCAGATGTCCAGGTCGCCCCTACAACAAGGCGTTAAGGAAGGCATTAGTCCTTCTATGTCCGCAGCATGGATCCAGGCAAACTCGGGAAGACCTCAGAAAACTCTAGGACCCAGTATGGATGCTTGGGGGTATCACAGCCTGTAGCAGGCAGGGAGGTGGGGTGGTGAGCCTGAGACCCCAGGGGAAGGGCGCTTAGATGGCTGCCAGGCGCTTTCACAGAACATTTGCCGCCCAGCCCGTCACCCCGGCTCTCCTGTGAAACTGAGTTCTCCCCATAGCCCCTAACCCTCTGACCCCTGACACAAATCTGAATTTGGCCAGACCCAGCTGGCGGGGTAGGGGGATGCCACAGCCCTTGCCTAGAGCAAAGTCATCACGTCATCCAAGCAGGACCTGACAGCTGTGCTCAAGAAAGTGCCAGCTGCCTGGGCTCAGGGTCAGGAGGAAAGAGCAGCAGTGCAGGCATCAGTGGGTCGCAGGTGGGCATCGTGCAGAGCCTGCCAGCCTGGGGACGAGGACACGTGGGGACTGGAACTCTTCACTATGGGGGGGGCACACGGGGACTTGGATGCAGAGACCTGAGTTCACAGCTAGGCAGGCACAAGGCAGCCCTCAACAGGCTGCACGGGTCTCCCCACGCTTTCAGACTGAACAAACGGATGCAGCTGGGTGTGGCGCTGAACACCTGTGACCCTGATCTGCTCAGGATCCAGGAGGATCAGAAGTGCAAGCCCAGCCCCCAGCAACTCCGCCACTTAGCAAGACTGTCTCAAAATACAAACTTTAAAAGGCTCAAAATGTAGCTCAGTCTGAAGGTCCTGGGTTCAAACTCCAGTATGAGAGAGAGAGAAGAGGAGGAAGCGGGGGAGGAGGAGCATCAGGAGGGGGAGGAAACGACAAAGGGTCTTTTAACGCTGCAAGTGTTCGCCTGAAAACCTCACTTCCAGATACTTTTGAAAGAAAGAGGCCTCTCTAGCAACCGGAAGCCAGATGCCACCTTCACATGAGTAAGCCTTCACCCACCCACTGGTGCCCCTGCTTTACCCCCACTGCATGCCACCAAATGCCCCAAACCAGCCTGTGTCAGCCAGTCCTGGGGAAAGGGCAGCCCATTCCCTCTGCAGGAGGTGACATAGCTACCTCCTCACCCTCTTCTCAGCTGCGGCTGCAGCCAGGCAGACCCCAAGTCCGGGGAGCCCCCAAAAGGCCCTGCCACTAGGCTGATGCTCCGGGCACAGCATGACCCAACAACACAGGTCATAGAGTACTAGAATGTCCCGCCTGGAGTTCTGGGAAGGAGGCCGGCCTAGGGAGGGGGCAGTGCCTCGCCGACCGGGTGATGCAAGGCAAACTGGAGGGCTGCCCCTCCCCCTTCTCATCAGGCTCCTTCCCTCCTCCCTCCTGGAGTCAGCACATCTGACTTCAAGCCCTACCACCTGCCCACTGTGTAACCTGGAGCAGGTTACCTAACCTTCCTGGGCCTCGGTTGCTACATCTGGTAAATGGGAACTGTGATGGTCCCAATGTCACACCATCACCATGAACCTGAAATAACGCACGCCAAGCACTGCACACACAATCTGTCCCAAACAAGCACTACTCGTCTGCTTTGTTGCAACTGTCATCATAAAGTCACTCCACAAACACACGCCTCGGCACAGGCCCCGTTCAGGGTACTGGAGACACAGGGCTGAGCCAGGAAGCAGAGACTAGGTAACAAACGCACCAGCAACACTGACGCCAATCGCCAAAAGGCTTGTCACAGGAGGGGCGGGGCACAAAGCAACGGGGAGTTGTCTGTGTGCTCCTTGGCCGCCTGCTCTGGCTTTCAAGCTGCACATGACAATTAACTTTATAAGGTCTTAGAAGATAAATAAATGAATCTGAGGCTGGAAAAGCAAAAGGGAAGTAGAGGGAAGGGAAAAAAGAACTGAAACGTAAGGTGTAATGTCCAATGGCCCACAAGGAATGTGATCACTGCGCCTGACAAACGTGTACCAGCCGCGGGGTTGGGGTGCCACCGCCACCTGCATGAGGGCTCGGGTGGGGGCTGGATCGAGGCGGAAGAATTAGCCACTCTCACCCAGGCACAGCAGTTCACACCTGCACTCTCAGCTACTCAGGAAGCTGAGGCAAGAGGACTACAAAATTGAGGCCAGTCTGAGCAAATTCACAAGACTGAAATTTGAAAAGGGTGGGGCACAGCTCAGTGGTTAAACCCCTGTGCAGTGAGCACAGGCCCTGGAGTCGGTCTCGAGCGCTGGACTGGAAAGACCCAGCCATCTGTGCATCGAGGGGAGGCTGCTTCTAGAATGAAGGCACCTGTGTCAGGACTCGGAGGCTGTAGGGCGTGGCGACGGACTGAGAGAGGCAGGAAATGAGGTGGAGAGGAGGGCCGGGCCACCCAGGGATCACTGCATCACCAGCTTCATCACCAGCTTATCATCCTGCGTGTCTTCCCTTTTTGGGGGGGGGCAGTTGAGAAAGAACCTCACAGGTTGGCCTCCAGCTGGCGATTCTCCCGCCCCAGCCTCCCAAGGGCTAGAATGACAGGAGTATGCCACTGTCTCCAGTGTATCTTCCTGCTTTCATGCCCATTTCCCACTGTTCACACCCTAGGTGGTGTCCACTTCTTCCCAGGAAACAAACCACAGCCTGAAATGGGGATCCCAACTCTTTGTGTACAACCTGCTCACTCCCCAAACACATTTGCTGTCCCCCAACACAATGGATGATGCCCTGAACATTGCTGGGGAGTGGCCTGTGGGCAGCATGGGGTCCCTCGACATCCCCAGGGCCCAGACCAGGGTCTTGGGGTGACCAGGAGGACCCAAAGCTCTACTCCATTCAGTGTGCACACTCTCCAGTGTGTACCCCAACCCTGCCACATCTGCTATGCTTGGGTGTGCCCAGCGTTATAGTCACACTCATGACAGTGGAAGAAACTGAGGCACAGGGGGTGGCAGGGATCAGGGTGGAGTAGGGCGCCGCCCCCCCTTGCCACCATCAAGGCAGGCTCTGGGAGGCCAGGCCCAGGACCAGCCCACTCTGGATACTCAGCAGGTGGAGTGAAGGGCTCTATGGGGAGGCAGGGTCGGAGTCCAGCAGTCTGGGGTGGGTAGCTATCACCCAGGACGTGGCCTGGTCCCAGTGCGCACCAGGATGGGGAATCCTACGGCTCTAGCTTCCTGCTGCCAACTGCACTGCTAGTAGCTCCAGTTGTGGCCTGGAGTCCGCAGGGCCCACTTCTGAGACCGGCCCTCATACCCTCAACTCCCACAGTGAGGGGCAGGGGCATGTGAAGCTCAGGCTGGCAGGAGGCTCCAGGCCAGACCCAGGATGGGGCTCTGCCTGCAAGGACTCAGACCCAAAGTCCCATTCCAGGAGTGTCACAGCTGCTGGGACACGCACACCTGTATGTGGGAGGGCTCTGTGTACCTGCACATGCAGCAGCAGTGTGCACATGTGTACGTCTCCACATACATGTGCACGTGGCTATCTACACACAGGCCCCACAGGCACAGGCCTATGGCTTGGCCAGGGGAACCATGCCTGGCCTCCACAGCTGGGCCCCAGGCTGCCTCCTATGCCACCAAGTCATACATCTGCCCTCTAGAAGCTGATGTGGGGGCCACACGCCCACTCTGAGTCAGACCCCAGTACTGATGAGTGCCCAGCCCAGCGAGGAAGGCCAGGCCTGCGAGTAGGAGTATGGGAAGCCATTGCTACCCTGTGGGTCCCCAGGAAAGGGCAAGTCAGCCAGGCGCCCATCCTGAGAGCTGTTGGGAGGAGGCCTCAGCCTCAAACAGCCTGGGAACTTTCCATAGGCCTGTAGCTCTTCCAGGTAGTCCAGGAGCCCAGCCTTCCCAAACCTGCCTGTGACGTATCTGGGGACTGAGGACCTGATAACACAGCATCCACTAACCACCAGACTGTGCAGCCTCTCCTGGCCTCCTGACCTGAACGCCCACCAACCACACCCATGTTGAGAGGCCTTGGAGCCAAGTAGCCGGGTGCCTGGCCCAGGAAGCAGGGACTAATGCCACTGTCATTTACACTTCAGAGAGTTTGTTTCCTAAGGCTGCCAGAAAACGGCAGAGGATAGGGACAAGAACCCCAACTCAGGTTGGCGCCTCGCTCTTGGGCAAAGCCAGACCCTGTTCTACAGGAGTGTCACGCCTTCCTTCGGAGGGCTTTGGGAGCAGGAGGTCCTGGGCAGGGCGTCATGCCGGGACAACCTCAGCCCAGGGCAGCCCCCTGCTACAGAGAGGAGGGCAGGGCAGGTGCAATGCCACCCTAAAGGCAGTCAGCACCGGTGATGGTGGGGGGGCCGGCAGCGGCTGCTTTTGCAGCAGCCACAGAAAAAGGGAGGAGGCCCTGTGCTCCCGCCACCTCCATGTGGGCACAGTGAGCAGAAAGCTGGGGGCCCTTCTGTCGTTCCCATTTCCAAGGTCCTAAGCAGGCTTACATTTCAGTGAATGGCAACCTCTGGGGCTCCTGCTCAGATGAAGGCTGACTCTACAAGGTGAGGATGGGGGGCCCTGAGTCTACTTTTTTTATTTTTCCCCTTTCATTTCTCTTTGGCAGTGCCCAGGATGGAACCCAGGGCCACCAGCCTGCTAAGCACCCCTCAGCCCCAAGGGATACACCCCAGCGGGTCCCCCCACCCCCCTGCCGGCCCATGGTGCACAGTAGCAGCGTAGGTTGATCGCTTGGTCCAGCTCAGGACAGGACGCTGGGACTGGGCAGCAGTTCAAGGCATACTGCCGGAGTGAGGAGACCGCTAGAGGTTCAGAGTTGGTCACCCCATGTCCCAAAGATCCTAGGCTGTGAACTAGGAGAGATCCCGTCCCACCCCACCCCCAGTTCTCGGCCCAGGGGGCTAGGACAGGTCCACTGAGCCCCGCCCTGGGGTCCCTGCAAGGGGCAGAGGCCCACAAGCAGAGATCGACACAGCAGCGGAACGGACCCAGGGCTACTCTCCGCTCCATTGTTCTGGGGACGGCAGGGTTCGCAGAGCAGGGAGGGGTGGAGCGGAAAAGGACTGGTGGGCGGGACAGAGAAACAGGGCGGGGCAAGCCCTTGGCGAGCCAGCAGCGCCGGAAAACAACCAGCCGCCCCATCTCCTCCCCACCACCGTTCTCCAACGCAGGGTTGCAGGGTCCTGCATCCGAGGCACCCGCCTTCCCCCAACCCCGCACTGCTGCCGCTGGGAACCCATAAACACCTCCTCATGGCCTTGAACAACCCTCTCCCAGGGGCACACGGTCACTCACCACCTGACCGACACATCCCACTTGCAGCCTGGCCCCCCTCTTAAGAGCCCCCTGCCCTGTACCCTCCCAATACTCCACTTCCTCAATCCTGCGGGCTTTCTGAGCTGATCTTCCATTCCCTCGGGGATCTCTGGCAACTGACCTCACTGTCACCTGCCTCAGTTTCCTCATCTGTCAGTCGCAGAGTCCCGGGAGGGCTGCAGACTCATACACCGTGCAGCTAGGCTTAAGCACTCGGTGGGCTCAGTGGACAATACCTGTGCCACCTAAGGCGGCGCTAAAATGATGCTTCCCTCTTTCCTGCCCTCGGATAGGATACAAACCAACACCAAACGCCCTGACTCTGCCACTCAGCAGAAAAGGCCACCCCACTCCCGGACCCTACACCCCAAGGGGACCTACAGGGGCTCCAAGACTGCGCTCCTGCCCTGGAGGGGACGGCGTGGGAAGTGCGGCACCCAAGCAGGCTGCCCAGCGCAGGCTGGAGAGAGGCAGAGGCTCTAAAAGCCGGGACATGTGTGTGTGTGGGGGGGGTGTCTTGGGGACCTCCAGAGGGGCCTGCCAGGGTCAGGCTCAGAGGGAGGAAGCCAGGAACAGAGAGTGCAGGGTGGGTGGGAGACATAACAGAAAACCCTACAAAGAATAGGGACAGGAGTGGCAATTTTAAGGAAAGGAGGGGGAGTTGGTCTGAAGTGGTCGTTTGCACAAGTGCCCTCTGGTCTCCTTGTTGTGATCAGATTAGTAAGGCAAGAGCGGGAGCCCAGGCTTAAACATCCAAACAGGACAAAAAATTAATGTCTCTCTCAGCATTGGGACAGACAGTTGCTTTGCTTCTGCCAGCGAAAACTGGTGCCTCAGTCTGCAGCTGTGGCCACAAGAGGCCTATTTTGTTCGTTTGAGACAGGGTCTCCCTGTGCAGTGCAGGCTGGCCTCGAACTGCAGCAATCCTCCTGCCTCGGCCTGCTGAGTGCTGGGATTACAGGCGTGTGCCACCACACCGCACAAGAGGCCTGTTCTGAAACAACACACTGCCTGAAACGGCTGATCTTCACTACCGCCAGCACACACACACCCTGCAATCCCAGAAAAGCTATGCACCCACAGTATTGTTTGTTTAATTGATTTGACTTTTGGGGACAGTATCGAGCTATGTAGTCCAGACTGGCCTTGAACTCATTATGTAACCCAGGCTGTCCTTGAACTCCTCTTGATCCTCCGGCCTCAGCCTTCTGAGTATTGGGATTACAGGTGTGCGTCACCCTGCCTGGCTCCAAAGTCGTGCTTTTTAAAAATCAAAAGTGAGTCAGTCGGACGAGATGACGTGTACCTGTAATCCCAACACTTTGGGAGGCTGGAGCAGGAGGGTAGCAGGTTCCGGTAACTTGGATTTAGCTAGCCCCTGTCTCAAAAATAAAAACTTTTTTTAAAATTTTAAAAAAAGATCTGGGAATGTAGGTCAGTGCGAAGACCCCAGTTCAATCCCCAGTATCTAAAAACAAGACAAGGAAACCAATGTTGCATTTCCGGCCCGCAGACCAGGGCCGCAAGCGCGGCCCGGAGGGAGTTCGCTCCAGCGTCCCCCAAACACCCGGAGCGCGCCGAGCGCCCCGCCCCCTACACACACACACACCGCGCCCCGCCCCCTACACACACACACACACACACACACACACACACACGATCACCCCGCCCCTTCTCCCGCCCGCCGCGCCCGGCCCGCGCCCCCCGCCGAGTCGCAGCTGGCGCGTCCGGGCCGGGCCGGGCCGCTCCCTCCCGCGTGCGGCGCCCGGCTCCACCAGTCACTCCATCCGCGCTCCGGCGGCCCGGCCGGGGCGGGGCGGCGTGGGAACAGGTGGCCCGGCGGGAAGGGCCGCGATCCCGGGACGCCCCCTCCCCGCCGAGCAGCCCGCGCCCAGCGATGAGGCCCGGGCAGTTCCAGGGGGCCGGGCGGCCCCGCGCGGAACCCGCGCCCAGAGCTGGGGACCTCCACGAGGCGCCTGGCGCCGACGCTGCGTGGAGGGACCGAGCCCCCCACCTCCGGCTCCCGGGGTTCAGGGCGCAACGCCCCGCCGGTCCGCGAAGGAGCCTACCTGAGAGGCCGACCCGCTCCGCCAGCAGCTGGGTTCCAACTGCGAGGGCCCCGCCGGGGAGGGGCGAGGCCCGCGGGGCCGGGTAGCGAGGCCCCGCCCCCTGCAGCTTCCACCAATGAGACCGCTAGCGGGGTGGGGCGGGGAGAGGAGCCCCGGGCTTTGGGGTGGGCGCCGGGATGGGGGGCGGGCGGAGCAGGGGTCCTGGAAAGTGGCAGAATCGGCCGCAGCTGCGCCTGGGGCAGCCCGAACCTGTACTTCATCCACCTGCGGATAAGTGGGACGCCTGTGTTTGAGCAGAAAGAGATAAAGGAATGACGGACACAAAAGAGAAACAAGCAGAAAACAAGAGAAGAAAACTGCAAAACAGCAACAAAAACCAGGGGGAGCACGCCATGGCGGCGCACGCCTGTAATCCCGGCGCTCCGGAGGCTGAAAGCGTGAGGATCACCGCGACTTCGAGGCCAGCCTGGGCTCTGCAGAGAGACCCTCTCTCATAAAACCTGAAATAAAAACAAAAAAGAGGGGGGCTTTTTTTTCTATTTGTAGTTCCATTCCATCCTTGACTCGCTCTCACTCTTGTCAACGGAGGAGAGGAAACAGGCACAGAGAGGTGGCTCGCACATGGTCACGGCCGGTGGGGAGCAGCCCCCACTCGGTACCCCAGAGCCCGGGGTCAGGATATTTGCCGGGTGGGGGTGGGGACTGGTACCGCACAGCTCTCCTGAGACCGCGCGGGCAGGTGTCACAGTGGCACTGCCATCCCTCCAGCGCCTTCCACCCTCGGGCCACACGCACCCCGCAGGGCTCAGGGCCCAGGAAGTGCCCGTTTGCATAGGGTCTGGAGAGATCTAGACCTTCAGCCGATCAGGTGGGCAGGGCCTCAAGGCAGGATAAACTCAAGTGGTTTGTAGGGAACGGATGTGCTTTTGAGACCACTGGACACACAAGCTTCCATACCACACTTTTTCTCTTTTCGTCTTTCTCTCTCTCTCTCTCTCTCTCTCTCTCTCTCTCTCTCTCTCTCTCTCTCTTTTTTTTGGTATCAGGAATCGAACTGAGAACCTTGTGCTTGCCAGGCAGGTGCTCCCTAGCCCCACATTTTTTCTGTTATACAAGAAATCCAGAATATAAAGAGCAAAATTAAAAAATAGATAATAGGAAATTGGAAGACCTGCTTGGCTGAGTTTTGTTTGGTTGGGTTGTTTTGTTTTGCTGCTTTGCCTTAAAAAAGGGTCACATAATGTAGCCCAGGCTGGCCTCAAGCTCACCGGGATCCTCCTGAGTCTGCCTGCTGAGTGCTGAGATTACAGGCGATTACAGGGATGCGCCACAAACCACACCCACCCAGGCAGGAGTGAAAGATCCTTTGCAAAAAAGGAAGGGGAGGGGCCAGGGATATAGCTCAGTGGCATAAGTTTCTACCTAGCAAGCACAACATCCTGAGTTCAATTCCTCGAAGCACCAAAAGAAAGTGTGTGTTCTGAAAAAGACACCTTACTCTTCAGCTGTCCCAGTACCAAAAACCAAAAAAAGAAAAGGGACCTGAGATGGAGGGAGGGGATGAAGGGGAACAACTACGGTGATTGTGATATTGCTGATATTTTGCTTAGAAATGACTTTGGAATTGCCAAATGCCTCCTGTCCATTTCAGAGAATCAGTGTCCCTCTAGGGCCTTAATCAGTTGGGGAATTTAGCAAAGGTGAATTCTGAATCTAAATCCAGTCTCAGCCCAAGGCAGGGAGTTCCTCAAAGAACTCCTTTCTTGGTACAACAGGGTGTGGTAAGGGCAGGCTGTTCCTTGTTCTAGAAATAGAGCCCCTGCATCTTCCTGCCCGAGACCTAATACATGATCATAAATGTGTTATACACTGAGGTCTTTGTTTCTCTATTTACTATACCTGGTAGGGCGTGATATTTTGGACCCTTGCTTTGTCCTTCAGGCCTGCAAGCATCTACCTACCTGTCTAGCAACATGTCCACAGAAAAGTGCACCTGCCTAGATTCTGTTGTTGTCATTGAGGGAAAGTCTTGCTGTGTGGCCCAAGTTAATCTCAAACTCCTGTGCACAAGGGACCTTCCTGTGACAGCCTCCCCGGCTCCTGGGACTGCAGGTGCATGGGCCACTATGCCCATCTCACACACAGCTCTTTACAGCAGCCAAAAGGTAGAGAGGGCCCGAATGTCCACTGGGTGAAGAACACATAGATTGAGTGTGTATCTGCACAATCACCCTGCCATCAAAAGAGTGGAAGCGCCAGTGCTTGCACCTTGAGGACATGTGGTGTGGAAGGAGGTGGCTGCTGACAGGGCACTCGTGTGGGTCCGTCTCTACGAAATGTCCAGCACAGGCAAATCCATGCAGACGGAAAGAGGGGGCTATGAAACTGCAGCTCATAGCTAAGGGTACTGGGCTTTCCACTCAGCCCCACGCTGGGGACATAACCCAGGTCCTTCACACCGGCATCCCCAGCTGTATTTCTTGAGACAGAATCTCACTAACTTGCGCAAGCTGGGTGTTATGGTTTGTGTCTAGATGTCCCCCCACCAAAGCCTCATGCAACTGTGGGGCAGGCTTCTAGAGTTTGAGATTGATCCAGGGTCCGATGCTGCTGTTAAGGGTGTGAGGGCTACACCTGCCCTGGGGTAGGTCACCTGCACACAATATGAGGGAGGGAAAGAAGCTTGCTCTTGCCCTCCTCCCTTTTGCTCTTGCTGCTTTTGCTGTTTTCCAACGCCGTGAACTATTGCCCTCTGCCATGTGCACTCTGCCTTGGAGCCAGCCAAGTGTGGACTGAAACCTCCACAAATTGTGAGCTAAATAAACCTTTTCTTCCTTAATTTCTGGCATCAGGTATTTTGTCTCAGCAACAAGAGAAAAGTAACCAAGACACTGGGCTCATATTTGTGATCCTCCTGCCTCAGCTTCCCAGGATCTTGGGGCTACAGGCATGCGCTACAAAGCCCAGGTAGGGCTTCCTTCTGAGGTGAAACAAATGGTCTAAAACTGTGGCCAGCCAGGCATGGCAGTGCATGCCTATAATCTTGACACTTGTGAGGCTGAGGCAGAATTGCTTCGAGTTCCAGGCCAGCCTGAACTACATAGTGAGACCTGTTTTTAAAAAACCAACAATGCGTGCCTGTAATCCCAGGACTCAGAAAGCTGAGTCAGGGGGATCTCTGCAAGTTCAAAACCAGCCTGGGCTACAAAGTGAGCTCAAGTCCAGCATGAACTGCGTAGCGAGACCCTATCTCAAAGAGACAATAAATAAACAAATAATAAAAAACCAACAGAATAAAAGTCAGATAAGTGAGATCCCTTGGCTGGAGGTGGAGAGTAGGGCACGACAAGGAGGGACACCAGTGTGCTTCCAGGGTGTAGTAAGTTTCTGTCCCTCCACCTGGGGGCTGGGTACACTCAGGCAGGAGGAGATGGTGGTGTTTTATGTGGAAAAAATGCATCCAGCCCATGAGGACCTGGGCTGACTTGAGTGCTAGATGCTGATAACGGCTTTGAAAAGCCCAGCAGCACCATGGGCTTCACACACACACACACACACACACACACACACACACACACACACTCACACAAGCTCTGGTGTCAGCCGGAAAAGGAAACACCTTTCCCAGAATTATACAAGGGCCTGAAGGGCTGCCAGGCCCATGCTCAGGATAAATAGGCT
>PVLD010028561.1:0-12935 GCA_004027595.1 Dinomys branickii
AATTTGAATTTCTGATTCTTTAGTGTATAGGAATGCACTTGATTTATTTATATTGTTACTAGTTTCAGTTTCAGTAGATTCATTTGGATTTTCTTGGTGTCCAGTGATGTTGTTATTTAAGAAAAGTTTTTTGTTTTTTTTTTTTTGTCTTTTTAAGACAGGATCTCACTATGCAGTTTAGGCTGGCTTTGAGCTTACTTTGTAGCCCAGAGTGGTCTCAAACTTGCAACAATTCATCAGCCTCAGCCTCCAGAATGCTTGGATTACAGTAGTGCTGCTGGGATTATAGGAGTGTGCCACTATGCCCTGCTCCCTAGCCAGTTTTTATTTTGAGACACAGTCTTGGGCAGAGTTGCCCAGGCTGGATTTGAGCTTGCTGTCTTTTTGCCTTACTTGCCTAAGTAGCTGAAATAACAAGTTATGCCACCATTCTGAACTATGTTTGGTAATATTCCACTTAAAAACTTGGGATATGCTTGAGTGTACTGTTATGTAGTTTTTTACACTTGATCTTAGAAGGCTGAGAAACCTTGTTTTATAGTTTGCTAATAATTTATTATATGTCAGAATAATGCTGGTCTTTTATAATGTTATAATGAGTCCTGGAAAGAATTTGGTGATACTATTTCTTCAAAGTTTTTGCAGAATTGACTAGTGAAGTTATGTGGGCATTAAGTTTTCTTAGTGGAAAGTTTAACTACAGATTTGGGTTTACAAATGTGTTTAAATCTATTGGTTATTTCTTATTGAGGGTGCTTTTGTAGTTTGTTGAGGGGTTTGTCCATTTTGCCTAATTACCTACTGGTATAGTATTGTCAATATCTCCTTGTTAGTCTTTTAGCATTTGTAGAATTTCTAGCATTGTTACTTTCTGCATTCCTGAAATGGTAATTTAACATGTTTGCTGTTTTTCATATGTTGTTTGGCCAGACTGCCAGTTTTACTGACCTCTGCCAGTCAAGTTTTGTTCTTTATTTCATTGATTTTTCATGTTGCTTTTTTATTATTGTTTGCCTTTTACTTAGTTCAGGTTTAATTAGCTCTTTTCATTGTTTTTAAGTGGATGTTGAGATCATTGATTTGAGACTTTTCTTTTTTAATATAGCTGTTTGGTGCTGTAAGTTTACTCAAATACTACTTTAGCAATATCCCCATATTCTAGTATGTGGTATTTTGTTTCCGTTCCTTACAAAATACTTCTTAATTTTCTTCGTAATTTCTTCTTTGACCTATGGTTTACGTATTTTGAAATGTTAGTTTTCAAGTACTTGTGGACTTTTCAGATACTCTGTTAGCTTGACGTCTAAGTTAACTCTATTATGGTCATACTTTGTAAAATTTAAGTGCTTTCAAATTTATTAAGATTTATGGTTGAATATATTGTCTTGGTAAATGGTATGTGTTCAGTGAATGAAAATACGTTTTGATTGTTGTTGCATGGAGCATTGTAGCTGTAAATCAGATCAAGTTTGTTGAGCTGGGTGTGGTTGCACATGTCTAATTCCAGCAATCTGGCGGCTACAGAGTGGATTCCAGGCCAGTGTGGGCAACACAGGGAGACCTTTGTCTCAAAAACCTGAAGAAACTAAAGGTGGATTGACAGTGTCGTTTGCTTATGCTACTATTTGCTAAACTTACAGGATCTCAGGGTTTATAGTTTTTCATAATATGGAAATTACTTTTTGGATTTTGTCATCCCCATTCCCTCCTTTTGCCTTAAAATACTTTCTTGCACAGTGCATGGGATAGAATCAAAGTGCTCTGCCACTGGGCTACATCCTCAGCCCAGCCACAATGTTCTTAAAGATTCCTTTGTTTTAGAATGAACAAATAAAGTTCAGTGATATAAATGTAATTAAATTTCTCCGGCCTGGTGTAGTGGTGCATTGTAAGGCCTGGGCAAAAGGATTGTGAGTTCAAATGCAGCCTAAGCAATTTGGTGACTTTACAACACCCTATGTCAAAATAAAAAAATAAAAATGGACTAGGAGGGTGACTCAGTATGAGTCACTACTACTACTATAAAATGAAACTCTTTACCAGCTGATTACATTGCCATTTTAAGATAACTGTACAATATTTTTGTAGCATAAGTGATTTAGACCTCAAAAAACTAAGGGAGATGAGTTTAAAATGCAGGATGGATTTAATTTCCTTTGTACAGGGCCTAAATTGAAGCTTTTTTTCAAAGCCTGAGCCAGAAATCACAAGTTAGCATCTTTAAATAATTAATTGATAGTTGTATAATTTAATAATAAAAGTAAACATTTGATTTAACTATCTTTTATTATTATTAAAAACTCATTGTGGAAAAAACAGAAAATTACCCAGGAAAAAGAAATCAAGTATGTACAGATAGCTACTATTAGTATTAGGGTATATTCCAAATCTTTTACCTATGTATTTTTCTAAACATAGTTTGTGATTATATATTTGTGTGTGTGTGTGTGTGTGTGTGTGTGTGTGTGTATTTATTTATTGGTGGTGTGGTTTTAAAAATTGAATATAGGATCTTATATATACTGAGCACACACAGCCCAAACCCAGTTATTTTGCTTTTTTTGTGTGTGTCAGAAATTGAACTCAGGACCTTGTGCTTGCCAGGCTGGCCCTGTGCCATTGAGCTATCTCCCTGGCCCTATTTTGCTTTTTAAAACTTTTTTTTGCAGCAGGGTCTCACTGCAGGCTGACCTTGAACTCACTTATGTATCCCAGGTTGGATTCGAATTCATGGCATTTCTCCACCCTTAGCCTCCTGAGTGCTAGGATTATAGGAGTACATTACCATGCCCCATATTTTTTTAACACTAGCTCCTTTATGGATAGACTGGTTTAATTTATTCATTACAGTTTGATTAAAAGAAGGTAGATTGGTACTGCCAGATAAGACAGTATGATATGAGATTGAGTGGAAACCTATATAAACTCTTTTTTTTTAGTGTCCAGTGAGTTTTTTTGTTTGTATGGGTGATACTAGGAATCGAACCAAGGAGTCCTCTACTGCTGAGATATATCCTTCCCCATTAATTTTTTTGTTGTTTTTTTTTAAGGTAGAGTTTCTTTAAATTCTCTGTAATTGAGGCTGGCCTAGAATTTGGAATTCTGCATCAGACTCTTGAGTAGCTGGGATTACAGGCATGTGTCACCATGCCCAGCTGAGTTGTGTCCATAAAAATCACTTCAAGCTCTGCCTTCAGTTTTCATACCAGTGGTTAATAGTACTTTTCCTGTTTACATATACCATTTTTAAATAAAAATAAATGTATAAAACTTACTCTTTTATAAAATTAAATAATATTTAATGTTGGTGTTTCCATGTGTGGTTAAATCTGATTAGTTTGCTTCAAAATAGTCCTGTTCTTCTTGTGTCCCACTTTTAATAAGGAACTTTTGTGAAAAGTCGTGGTACAGTAGGAGTTCTTAAAGGTTTTGGGTGTCTCTTCAAAGCACAAGTTTTATTGCACAGATAATACTGTCTCTGAAAATTCTATCTTTAATTGCAGTTTCTTTAGAGACCAGCAGAAACAGTTTTCTGGTTTCCAAGTTAAAATTTTCTGTCTGTAGTGTATTTTGTATTCATTGTCCTTAGTACCTATTTATGTTTCCAAAATTTGTCACTCATGCAACTCATTATTGCATTGACTAAAGTTATGTACTGTTAGTATGTAAAAAGTGTCGTGGAGGTGATCATATTCTTTGCAGACTGAAGCAGAATGTTACCTTCTGTGAAAACACTGGGAGATAAAATCAATGCTTTTCTAAAGTAAGACCTTGGGTTTACTAGAGGACCTAAAAACCTTGCTTCTTTGGGGATGTAAGTAAGCAAAGTCAGGACTATAGAAGTTTTCATGTAATATTACAGTGCTGAAGGCAGATCACATGACTATAGGGTGAACCAGGATATATTAATGATATGATTAGACATGTGATTATAGGATTTAATAGTAGTAATTATAACTACTTTTATTTTATTATTTATTTTTATGGGTTTTTTTCAGCAGTAGTGAGGATTTAACCAGGGGCCTTTTCATCCCTAGGTGTTTACCCTTTTTTGGATAGAGTCTTGCTAAGTTGCCCAGGCTGGTCTTGTATTTTAATTCTTCCAAGTTGCCCAGGCAGGACTCAAACTTTTTTTTTTTTTTTGCGGTACTGGGGATCGAACTCAGGACCCTGCGCTTGCTAGACAAGCGCTTATTCCACTGAGCTATATCCCCAGCCCCCCCAGGCTGGTCTTGAACTTGTGATCTTCTTGCCAAAACCTTCCAGAGTGCTGGAATTACAGGTGTGTACCACCATGCTTAGCCTGTTGTTTTTGTTTTGAGTTCTGGGGATCAGACCCAGGGCCTTAGCACATGCTATGCAAGTGCTGTACCAGTGAGGTACATCTCTAGCAGGTGGTTGTGTTTTTGATGATTTTAATGCCTTCTAGAATGCCGCTAAATTCTAGCATTTAATAGGCTTTATTTTATACCAGTTTACCTTCCTTATGAATTAAAGTATACTTGGACTAATAGTTTACCCACAATAAGAGAGGGTTGTTTTCCTTTTTGAGATAGGGTCCAGCTCTGTAATTCAGGCTGGTCTGCAGGCTAGCCTTGAACTCAGAGATCTTCCTGTCTCAGCCTCCTGAGTATTGGGATTATGGGTGTACGCCACAACACCTAGCAAAATAGTGTTTTGTGGACCATTTTATATCCGAAAATTATTCCTTTTTTTCTTTTTTGGAGACAAGGTCTTACTGTGTAGTCCAGGCTGGCCTCAAATTCACAATGATCCTCCTGCCACAGCCTCTTGAGTGCTGAGATTACAGGTGTGTACCACCTCATCTGGCTAATCTTTCCCTTATTGGTAGTGTTGACATATGGTATGATAAATAATAAGTTTCTTCTAGTTTTTATATTTCTGATTTTTTCTAGCATTTATTCTTGTTCCTGAATGGTGTAAAGAGTAGTGTTTTTTGGTTTGTTTGTTTGTGTGATTTTTTTTTTTTAATACATTTGCTCGGTCTTTCCGGTTCCTTGAATTAGCTCCCCCTTGTACCTCTCAAAGCATGCTGTATAGAGAGTTGTCCTATGAGAAGCGGTCTGGTGCCAAACCCACTCTTAGAAGTTTCAGTTTTCTTTGAGTATATGTGGGGCATATATTTTTTGGGGGCGGGGTGTCTTTTTTGAGACAGGGTCTTGCTATGCAGTTCAGGCTGGCCTTGAGTTCACTTTGTAGCCCAGGATGGACTCGAATTTGCAACAATCTTCCTGTGTCAGGTTCCTGAGTACTGAGATTTCAGGTGTGCGGCACCATGCCCGGCTCGAGGCTTACATTTTATGACTTTGTTTCTTCCGTTCTAATGTCTTTATGCAGTGATGCTGAATTTTCTAGAGGTTTCAGTGATATGAGCCCATTGTGGTACGTGTGCCATAATAGGTTCACCACTGCCTGGTACAATTAGAAGTTACTCAAAATTCTATAGTTTAGTTTGATCCATAGGAGGTATGATTGCTTGAGATGGCTGCCCCAGGAGCCTCAGAGTAAATTTTATATTTCTAAGGTAGTCTGATTTTAGTGTTCTTTTGTTTGCGCCTACCTAGCTGGTATTCTACCTATGGTGACAGCTTACCACTTTCTTTTTTTTTTTTTTTGCGGTACTGGGGATCGAACTCAGGACCCTGCACTTGCTAGGCAAGCGCTTATTCCACTGAGCTATATCCCCAGCCCTACCACTTTCCTTTAATGTATTACTAGTATGTGTGTTCAGTGCCTGACTGGCCAAGAACTTTGCGTATGATTCGTTTTAGGCTTTCTGGACGTGTTTAGGGGAAAAAAAAAAAAAGGTCTATTTTACAGAGCCGTAATCCCAGCTTTCAGGAGGCTGAGGCAGGAAGATTGTAACTGAGAAACAAGCCTGGGCAACTTAGTGAGACCCTGTTCCTAAATAAACAGATAGGGCTGGGGGTGTAGTTCTGTGGTGGCACAACACTGTTTTAGTGTGTGTGAGTTCCTGGATTCAAACCCCAATACCACCACCACCAACAACAACAAAAGAAATAATATTGAAGTGTTTTATTAACTGGATCAAGTAAAAGTAATAAGAGATGTCAGATTTGATAATAGCAGCAGTGTTTTTACCTTGTATGTGACTATGAAAGAGCTCATTTATTGTAGAACTAAGAGACTGTATTGAGGATCCTCAATACCACCTCAGAATTGGTGTTGTAATTAGCTAGGAGAAATCATGGTACTTAGTGTGTTGCTTGTTATTTATGGTGTGTTTTGTTACAACAGGATGATACAAAGCATAGTCAGCAAAAAAAAGGGGGAAAGTATGTGAGGTGAAGTCTGGGGGAAACCAGGTGCAGTTTCTCCAAGTAGAGTCACAGGAGGACCCCCCCCACACAAAAAACTGTGACAATGCAAGTGAAGTGTTGCTAGCCGAGGATAGCTTATTAGAGACTCAGTGTATAGGGTTTTGTCAGCAGCTGGCCACATAGGCACCTCATGCCTGGCACATACCCAAATTGCAGACTCTGAGAATGAAAGCAGGTGTTCAGCATAAACCATATTGTTTGTACATACAGTTCAGGCACACAGTGAGCTACTCTTTATCAGTTAATGGTGGGAATTCTTCTGAAAGCCAGCTTCTTGTAAATTCCCAAATGCCAGCTAAAGGACAACCTTGTAAGCAGTACTTTCTGAGGGGAGTTGTCTGAGGTCTGCTATTAACTCTTCTGCACAGAGCAGAGCATTAGCTTTCCATTTCCTTATTTTTTGTTTGTATTAATGATTTTTTCTCAATTTTACAATTTCTGTGCTAGAATGTGCTCAAAGCAAATTTTATTTAAATTTTGCTCTTTTTTTGGTACTGGTAATCAAACTCGAGACTTTGTGCTTGCCAGGCAGGCGCTTGTACTACTGCGCTGTATCCCTGGCCCTAAGTTTTGCTTTTTGTTGCCATATTTTGTGTGAATATTACAGTTCTTTTTCATTGTCATCATCGTGACATCTTTTAAGTCTTCAGTGGTTTCAATATTTTGTTGATTCTATACTTCCCTTATTCTCCCTTATGCTACATGGGTCAGGAAAATAAATGGAGATTTCATTAACTACTAAGAATCTATGAAGACCTGGAGAAGTAACCACTAAGCTTGTTTCTCAGTCTGTGTGGTGCATCAGAATCCCCTGCACAGTCTCTGGTTCTCTCCCCTAGAGTTTCTAATTTCTGGTGTCTTGAGTGGAGCCTGGGAATTTGCACCTCTAACAAGTTGCTAAGTGGTGCTGATGGTGTTCCTGTTGGGAGCCCACAATGAAAACTACTTTTCTGGTTTGTGATCATAAGTTCATGTTAACACAAGTATTGCAAACCACAGACTGCCCCAGTACAGGCATAACCTAATACAGCATGCTAAAAGAAGTTCAGTACTTTTTGCATGCTAGTGAATCCACCTCATATCATCTGGAGGTTTTCATCTCACTTGAGTAATGAGAACTAGAATTTCCTTAAGGGCTTTGTTGGCTTTTCTCTCCCACTGGGAATGCTATGGGAAAGGATGCCGAACAAGGGTGTTTTGTGGTCTCAGTGAGGATCACAAAGTACTAGGGAGACAAAGTTTAATTGGTGGCTAGATGGACATGATCACCATAGGAGATAGCAGGGCAGGTTTGATAACAAAATTCTGAAAACGGACTAACTTACATGTGACCTCTAGGTAGGGAAACAACCTAGTAACCCCTTTCATTGGCATAATTCTTAAAACTCCAAGGTTGATGATGAACATTCTAATGATGTAAGTTATCCTACTAGAATGCTTCAAGATTGTTTTTACTTCTTAGATCCCAATTGAAAGGAGGCAAAAATCAAATATTGTGGAATCCCTGTTATAAACTCCAGTCTTTCCTGTTTGCCAATGCTAATGACCTCTTGTGTCTGTTTACTTTGGGGATGAGCCAGACTCAATTTAAAAAATTTGATACTTTGACACAACAGTAATTTTCTGGTGACTTGACATCAGTATGATCTAACAGTAAGACTGCAGATGGAGAGTCAGTAGAGTTTTAACCTCAGGATGTTTTTCTGCACCTCTCCTGAAATGGTTTCACCTGATCACAAATGAGTAGGGATACATGTCCTCAGCATCTGCCAGTCTGTATTCAGTATGAGGTCTGAGGTAGTTTGGTAGATATGGCCAAGTAAAAGGCAGTTAGTGCTACAATTGAAAACCTGAAAAAAGCAAAATGCACGTAAGAAAATAATGCATTTAAAACAATCTGACTTGATTCATTCATGCAGGCATGCAATACTGGGGATTGATCTCTGGGGCCTTTTTCTTTTTTGAGACAGGGTTTCATGAAGTTGCTGAGTTGCCCAGAAGACTCCCTCCCTACTTCAGCCTCCCAGAGTGCTGGGATTACAGGCATAAAACTCGCATGTTTGGCCCTGTATTACTGTTTTTAGTATAACAATAAAGGAATTCTTTTGATGAGATGTATAAGAAAGTTCTGCCTAGTTTTAATGATACAGTAAGTTTGTTTGGTACCGGGAACTGAACTCAGGACCTTGTGCTTTTCAGGCAGGTGCTTGTGCCACTGAACTATATCCCGGCCCTAGTTTTAAAGATAGAGCTGTAATACAGATTTAGACTGCAGTGACAGCAAATACCATACAGTATTATAAATGATTTCATTTCTTAAAATTGATGTTCCAGCTGGGGATATAGCTCAGTGGCACACCACCTACCTGGCAAGCGCAAGGTCCTGAGTTCAATTCCCAGTACAATACAGGTACAAAAATATGGTTGTTCCAAGTATCTTACTTTGTATTGTAGTGAAACATACAAATACTATGGTTACTCATTATTTAAGTTATTTAATAATTATTCAATTCAGTGAGCAAAGGATAGTAGTATATCAGTGGACTGAGAATACTTTTTTTTAGAAATCAGGATCTTGCTTTGTAATCTAGGGAGCTTATTATTTTTTGTGTAAAGTTGACATTTTATTTTCACAATCTTTCAAAAATTAGAGACATGGTTGTGGTGGTGCACACCTGTAATCCCAGCAGTCAGGAGGCTGAGGTAGGAGAATCATTGCAAGTTAGAGGTTAGCCTGGGCTACAAAGTGAATTCCAGAGCAGCCTGAACTGCATAGCAAGACCCTGTCTAAAAGTGCGTGCGTGCGCGCACACACACACATGAAAAAAAATTTGAGTCATATGATTTTGGGATTTCAAACGAAGTTTTTTCACTTGAAGAGTTTAGCAACTGCTTTTACCCATCTGGCCCATCTAAATCATGCTAATGGGAGTATATAGTATTAAATCTGTCTGAATAGTCTCTTCATTGTCACAAACTTTGAAGCTCTTTTTTTAAAAAATTGTCTTTAAACAGTTTTTAAGAATATCATTCTTTCCAATGGACTCATGATTTTTTTCTAAGACAAAAGCAGTATAAAACATATGTAAATTTTCTTGGCATCTAGTCGGGAATATAATAGTTTTGATTTGATTGATTCATTTGTTCATTTAACAGGTATTTATGGGATAGCTACTATTCTTGTACTATTCCTGGTTAATGTTCTATTTTTCTGTTGATTTAGTAAGAGGGTTTAAGTACTTTTATGGTAAATAATATTTATTTTCTTTATAAAAATAAATAAATTGAGATTTGAAGTCAATGAATTGGTTCCAGTGGGGTCATAAGCAATGGTATTCTGTGCACAAATTCTATCATTTTTCTATAGCCTGTTATCTTTATATGAGAGTATGTCAGACTGGACTCCTTGGAAATTCTCTTGGGTCTAGTTTGCAAATTCTGAGAATTTAAAAATTGTTCAATTATTTTTATTGATAATACTAAGCTAAAAAGTTACAAAGGTTATATGTTTATTTTTATTTTATCTTGAATTCCTTCCATTTCAATTCATAGAGAGCTAAAATGCTTTAATGTCAATATCATACAGTTTATATTTGGATAACAGATAACTACTCTTTCAAATTCTGCAATTGCATTTTATGTTACAATTACAGAATTGTTAGTAGTATTACTTTCAGTTGTAGGTTGAATGAGAAGAGAACATTGATAGTTTGTAATAAGTGATATGTTCTACCTCATGAAACAACATTGATCTGTTCAGCAAAGGTTTTGCAGTTGTTTAAATAGTGTGGTAAGAAAATTGGTTCATTATATTGTGCTCAATATTAAAAGTATGTGGGTCCAAAGTAGTCTGTCTTGTTTAAGTTGTATCTGGTTTTTGCAAAATAATCATACATCATATTGAATTCTGGCTATTTGAATTTCATAGATTTTGTCAGGCTGTGAAATTAATATGTAAATTTGTATGGGTTTATACTCATGTATAAGGTTGAAAGGTTGTAAGCGCTATTAGTGGCCCAGGTTGAAAGCATATATTCTCCCTATTTTAACATTTAACATTTTAACATTTCTAAAATCAGAATGCACCCAGCAGTCAGTTGATGATATGTTTCACTTGAAATGGGAACTTTTTTTCTTTCTTAATGATATAGGTGGCTTACAATTAAAGGCAACTTTGATGAAACAGGGAACTTTGTACTTAAGAATTTCAGTTATGTTAAAGTTACTACAGGGAAGAACGGATTAGATGAGTGTGGTGATGCATGCCTGTATTGTAATCCTAGCACTTGGGAGGCTGAGGGAGGAAAATTGCTGCGAGTTGGAGGCCAGCCTGGGTTACATAAATAAGTTCCAAGATCAGCCTGAACTACATAGTGAGACCTTGTCTCAAAAAACCCACAACAGCTTTAGGGAAAAAAAATGTTCATCATCTTTTTTGTTATTCCAGTACCCTTGGATACATATAATTGCCAGGAATTTGAGAACCCAGAAAAACATTTTCCCAGAGGGTTTGGAAAATCGTCTGGACTAGTCAAATAAAATTGCTACTTGTAGAGATATTCACTGTTAAGGGCCCTGTCATTCCTCTCTCTAATACTATGTTTGCAAGACTAATAGCTGCTCATACCTATTCTCAAGCATTAATTTCTATTTTATCCGATTATTAAGTACAAAATTTGCTTTAAAAAGTGCTAATAAAGTACTCTTAAAGTAAGCATTTATTGAGTGTGTATTACAGGTCTGGCACTTTACCTGTGATACTATAAGTCACAGATCACAACTTTAGTATACAGTGGTACCTTGGTTCACAAACAATTCTTTTCATGCAACCACAATTGTGGAAAGAATTAAGTTTGCAGGGCTGAGGTTATAGCTCAGCAGCACAGTGCCTGCCTGGCAAGTGCAAGGCCCTGAGTTTCATTCCTGGTACCCAAAAAAAAAAAAAAATCAAGTTCAAACTGAGGTACTGCTATAATTATTACAATTTATATTTAAGTAAGATGTAATAAATATATAATATAAAATATTTTTAATTATCATAAACTTCGCTTTATAAATGTGAAGCTAGATTTAGTGAACTTAACTGTCCAAAGGGTAATAGAGCTGATAAATTGGGGACCTGGATTTTGAACCTAAGTATTCTGATTCCAAAGTGCATGCTTTTCACCTTTCAATTTAAGATGCCTCTCAAAAGAAAATATTTTTGATAAAACATTATGAAAGGTCACATTTACAAAATGTTTGTATATTTGGGACAAATCAGTTTATGGTTTTAAGAGTGAGTATTGTAGCATTGGATGCAAAAGGGCTTAAGTACATTAGAGCTCTGAAATTATAATAAATCCT
Organism: Dinomys branickii; assembly: GCA_004027595.1. Classification (NCBI taxonomy): domain Eukaryota; kingdom Metazoa; phylum Chordata; class Mammalia; order Rodentia; family Dinomyidae; genus Dinomys; species Dinomys branickii. Next base: position 11,709 of record PVLD010028561.1, read on the forward strand.
GTGCTTTCAAGTGTTGATGTAAAATGGGATATAAACTTGGTTGATAGGTTTAGAATTTTTATTTATCAACAACATTGACTTGATGTATCTTTCATGACTTGTTGCGTTGTAAAATGTTCTTCTTAATCCTTGCCATTAGATCTTACTGACATGTTCAAGATAGATAAAAACCGTAATAGTGCCAGTTATGGTTTCTCTTTGGATTTGAATTTTTGAACTTACTTTACCACTAGGGTCCTCTGATTTCCAGGTTATTAGAGTTTAAATAACTTTTGAATGTGATGTTACTCAAAAGCATATTCATTTATATTTGAATAAGGTTTTGACCTCCTTAGCAAGAGAACAAATAAGATAAACTTCTGATAGGCTATGTTTGTGTTAGAATGATGTCTTTTGTATGTGTGTGTGGACTTGCTGGGGAATGACTCCAGCACCTCCCTATACCCTCTAGTCCCAGTTGGTCTTAAATACGAGTATTTTCTCCCTCTGAAAGATACAATATACCTGACACCCACAGCTTGAAGAACAGGTTTAATTTGGCTCTCCAAGGCAGGACCACCATGATGGAAGAACATGGTGGAGCAAAGTTGTATAGTTTATAGTGATAGGGACACTGAATGGGGAGAACAGTGCTTGAGAGGAAGGGGTAAGGATCCAGGCACAGAAGCTGGGGTCACACTTCTGGGTCTTACCCAGAAATGTGTTCCACCAATCTGGGTTGATTCCAAAGCCAATCAAGTTAACAGTTCACCCTAACCATCACAATACAATAGGCACTTCATATTTAATCTGTAGTATTCCTTCTTTCTTACCTCTTTGTTGATGTTGAAAATTTTAGAGTTTGATTTCTAGGAATATGGGCATACCTTTATGCTAATATCTGAATATGCAGTTACCCTCTGGTTAGTAGAGGTGGTTCTAAAATTTGTTTAAAAGTAAGGTGTTACTCTATCCCTTAAAGTAATCTAAATTTTAAGAAGAATTGTAATAAGTACAAGTAATATCCAGAGATTTTTGTGTTCTGGGAAGGGGTTAAATTTTATTATCCAGTTTTTAAAAAAATAAGTAACTCAGAAAGACAGGTTAAAAAAAAAAAAGGGAAGTAATTCATAGAAAAATGCAGTAAGTGCCCAAAAAATACAAGGTTAAAGTGATGTATTTTAAAATAATCTCAAGTTCACAGTACAAATAATTCATGTGTTCTTTTTTACCAGAGTGATCAGTTAT
>PVLD010028562.1:0-12822 GCA_004027595.1 Dinomys branickii
CTTTCCCACGTCTCGCCCCGGCAGCCTGGTCCGCCCTACCACATCTCCCCCGGCATCTCAGAGAAATACGCCCAGTTTAAACTTCCCAGCCGAGGTTCCGGCATTCACGCTCACCAAGTCTGTCTCGAGCTGGTGGTGTTTATTAAGGAGGTTCGCTCCCTTGCTGCTCACCCGGTCGCCATCTTCCCCGGATCTCTGACTGTCTCTAAATAGAGACAATCTTATGTAACATCAAGAGTGGGAAATGATAAAAGTGAACATAGTTTTCAGTTAAAGAATATTCTATAATGTCTGCTTTCTTAGGTAAATGACGTCGTTCCCCTATGTTCTGGCCAAACACCATAAGAAATGTTGCTTTTGTGTTGCTGAAAGAAATAGTCAGATAGATGATTAGAGTTTTCTTTATTCTGAAGAGAAAACAGAAAACAAAATTTCAAAACTAGATAGTAGGAGGACAACAATGGTTAATACACTGTGCGTTGTTATCTTTAAATTAGTTATTCAGAGTACAAGATATCAGCATTTAATTTTCCAAACAACAGTAGCAAAAACCTTTCTTTTAATGAACTAAAAGAAATCAGTAGTTTAACTGTCTTAAATTTAATAAGTATGTAATATCTTTTAATAGCTATTTTTATGCAGTGAAAATGGAAGTTGTTATATATTTATTTAGATTATAGACTTTTTTAATTTTAAAGAGGAAAAACAATAACAAAATAACAACAAAGACAAAACCAAACAACACGAAAACAATAAAAATGATACAGTATTTAAAAACAAGATGATAGGAAATTAACAGTGGTTGTTACATTACATATTGTTATCTTCAAGGAAGTCGCTGTCTTTTATATTATACATTTTTTTGCTTCTCCGTTCCTTCTTTTCTCTATTCCCTCATCCCAGTTTCTCTTTCCTTTTAAAGTTTCTTCCCATTTTACAATATCTGTGGTACACTTTAGATCTTATGTACTCTTTCAGCTTCTCACACTAGGGAGACATGTATCAGTCAGGGTTTACTAGAGAAACAAATATAACACAAGATGTACAAATGTACAAGAAATTACAAGTTTGGCTTACAGTGGTCAGCTACAGGGTTAGATGAGGAAGTGCGCAGAGGGCGTCTGCACGCTGGAGACTGAAGAGCCCAGGCCTGGGGCCTGGAGCTCACTGCAGTGTCCGTGCAAATCCGTATGAAAGGGCTGATGGGTCTGTGACGAAATGCTGATGAATCTACGATGAAGGCGGGAGAGCTAACATAAGAAGGTTGAGGAGTCCCAGGCAGAAGCCGAACAGTCTGCACCAGAAGCCAGGAGACGACCAAGCTGAAGGGGAAGGCTGGAGCTCCTCCGAAGAACCAGCAGCCAATCCTTCCTCAATTCCTTTTTTGATGCAGTCTACCCGCTCTGGGGAGGGGGGAGGTGGTCCACTACACCCACACCCTCTGCATGCCCTCCTCTTGCACAGACTCAGGATGAATACAAGTAAGTACCCTGGCTCCCTTCTGAGTCACATAGTTAACCTTCTAAACTTCTCAAATTAACACAATGAACAACATCCCAGAAGAGTGAGGGCATGTTCTTTTGACCCCAAGATGCAGAACTGCTGAGTCACTTAACCAAACCTCTAGCCTCCCCAAGTTAACACAATGTATCAACCATAAGAAGACAATACAGTGTTTCTTTCTTAAAAATAAAAATTCAGGATTGAAGGAAATCATGAGACAAGCCCAGAAAATAGATCTGGAATTTCCATATATAGAACAAAACTTGGTCTTCAGACTTTCGGGTATTTAAAAGTTTTTATATAAATGGTCTTTAAGATATCATCCAGCCATAACAATATACAATTATGGTTTTCAAAATTATTGTTCACATACTTCATAAAAGAAATTTGAAAACATATACTCACATATTTTTCCTCATAGGTTTAAACAACTTCAAAAGATATAATATCCAGCATATAATAAGTATTGATATATTTAAATAAAATTTACGTATTAATCAGTTAAATATTTCCAATGAAAATTAAGTGCTATAGTGTCTTCACATTCATCTATCATCTCATTTTTAAAAAACCACATGAACAAGCTATTCTTATTTTTATGCCTTCTTTTCTTAAACTTGTATTTTCATCCTATTTTCTCTATAGAATTTTATCCAAATATAATTTTATGTTATTTGTGAAATCCTTCTATTAATTACTCTAGTAGCATTACCTACAATAAAAGCATGTGTACACATAGAATTTTAATGAATTGTTTCATTTGATACACATCTTTACATTTATGAGGCAGGTTTTGATATAATAATGCTACTTAACTCCAGGATCTGAGTGGCACAATAACATAGATTTCTTTTTCTCATTCAGAAGTCTCTGCATCAGTGTAGTAGGTCTTCTCAGCCAGAAATCTAGCTAGATTTGCCTGCGGTGCAATCTAGCTAGATTTCAATTGTTTCTAGTCTTTTCCCTTTCTCTTCTTCTTTAGCTTCGAGCCACCCCAGACATTTTCTTCACAGGATAAATAAATTCAAAAGGGAAAATACAATCACATAAGCCTCTCTTTTGCCTCACATTTGCTAGGATTCCACTGACCAGTGCAATCCCACTGGTCAAGTCCAATAGCATAAAAGTAGCATTATGACATTACCTTACTGCACAGCTGATGAAGGAAGCTTTGAGAACGTAAATCACGTTGATCACTTAAGTTTAAATTTTTCCTTCTGATTGAATTACTGTGCTACTCAGCTTACTATCACTGTGCATAAAACAAACAAAACAGAAACCTGACATATGCAGGTTGAAAAAGGAAAAAGTTTACTTTGTTCCACAGCTGCAGAGTTTTCAGTCAGTGGTTACCCAGTTCCTCTGCTATAGGCCTGTGTCAGGGCAGAGAGCACGCTAGGGGAAAGCTGCTTGCTTCCTGGCAGCCCAGGGGCAGAGAGAAAAAGTGCCCACAGGAGCAGAGGCCAGAACCAGACAGTTTCCAAGGTCACATCCACCAGGATCCACTCCCTTCAACCAAGGCCCACCTTCTGTTACCTTCATCCCCCCACGATGCCATGAAATGGTGATCTCACCAACTGATCTACTCCTAACGGGATTAGTGCCCTCATTACCCAATCACCTTCCAAAAAGCCCAGCTCGGAACACATAAGACTCTTAGAGGACCTTTTAGACCTGAACAGTAACCATTACCATTATAATTATTGTAATAAAAATAACAAAACAACACACCAGTGTAGTGAAATTTTTGAAAGATAATTACTAAACATAAAAATTTTTATTGAAAACATATAGCAACATGTACTTTTTAAAATTAAGTCATATATCTATGGATAAAAATAAACACAAATTGAACCAAATAATTTTCATAATTTCCTAATTAATTTTCATTTTCATAGACAAAAGCATTGAGAAACTCTGCTTACATAAATAAGTAGAAATTAAAAGACTTTTATAGCAATATCTCTCAAAAATTATGGTAGAAAATTTTCATATAACCTAATGATGATGTCAGTCCTCAGACCAAATCAGTCACCCAGTCAAAGTTCCTTTGTGTCAAAGATTCTGACTTTACTTTTCATTTCAAATAAATACACTGATAAAAGACCCTACGATACTCATCTCTATTTGAAATGCAACAAGAGTCTAAGATAATTTTTTCTATTTCTTCAAAGAATGAGTTAAAAGATATAAGCTGAACATCCTGGACTTATTAATGTTGCCCAGTAGTGTGTGTCAATTGTGATTTAACTTTTGGAACAAAAACCTATTTGTAAGCAAAGTGGTATTCCCAAATCTAAGGATTTAAACCCCAGGCATAAAGAAGAAGGCTAATGTTAATTCAGTCACTAAAATAGTTTGTGAGTGACAAACCTTACCAATTATTTCTAATCTAAGCTCAAACCAACTCCATAATAGGGCTGGACATATGTCTACCAGATGAATAAAAAGGAAAACCAAGATAATGCTGAGAAAAAACAGTAGCTCTGTTTCTTCTGTACACATAAAAATGGTACACAGAAATTTTGCCCAGCCTCTACTGGCAGTATCTTACAGGAACGAACAACTTTCATTCCCTCTCTTACCTTCAACTTTCATTACCTTCCTTATCTTCGTGGATCTTTGTCCTTCCAGGGATTCATCCAGATTAAAAAAAAAAAAAAAAAGAGGCAAATTAAATGGACAAAAGCTGGCAAGGAGGATGAGAAAGTAGAATATTTAAAAACTGAGGGACCTGACAGTGTGTGGCTAAAAAAGAGAAGAAGTCTGAAGGAAAAGCCTCCTCTAAGGACTGAAAGCAAAAACGCTAGTTAAGAGGGACTAGAGGAGAAAAAGCTAAAGAAAATTCTCCCTTTACTGGATTTGGTTGTCGTCAGCTGACTATCAAATGTTAATGACTTTGTAAATAAACTTGCATTTAGCTTGTCATAGTCTGAGTGCGGTTTCTCTCCCACAAAGCCATGTGCTATAAGATTGGTACACAATATAGAATTGTAAAGAGTAGTGAAGGAGAAAGGAAAATCTTTCTCCACTGTTGGTGGCAGACAGTGAAATCAGTATGGAAAGTCCTCAAAAACCTAGGTTTAGAGGTCCCATTCGGTTCCCTCTCTGAGTATTTTTCCAGAAGAACTGAAAACATCATACCACAATGATATATGTGCACCCATGTTTATAGCAGCACAGTTTGTCATAGCTAAATCTTGGAAACAACCCAAACGTCCATCAGCTGAGGAATGAATAAAAGAAGATGTGGTATTCTTATACAATGGAGTATTACTAAGCTATAAAGAAATATAAACTCAAGACTTTTATAGGTAAATGGACGCAACTAGAGACCATACTCATAAGTAAACTAAATCAGATGTACATGTGTAAACACTGTATTGTCTCCCTAGCGTAAGACACTGAAAGAATAAACAAAATCCAAAAAGTACAATAGATACTGTGAAAGGGAAAGAAGCTGCTCAAAAGAAAGAACAAGGAGGATGAAAGAGGAAAGAAAAAAGGAAGAAAGAAAAATGAAAGAAAAGCTATCATATATATGATAGCTAAAATGTACTATTAATTTTTGTTGGTTTATTCAAAGGAAAAGTTAATGCTTCATTTTTTCTTAATTTTTTGACCAATTTTGCATGCTTATATCTGATAATCTGAACAACTATGTTGAAGATAACAGTATGCAATATAACAACCTTTTTTGATTTCCTATCATCTTGTTTTGAAATTCTGTACCATTTTTTATTTTTATTCTCTTTAAAATAAAATAAAACTCTAAAGAGGTTGGGAAAAAAAAGAATAGTGAAACCTTTGAGAGGTGGGTCTTAGTGGAAGTTTATAAACTAATTGGGTGCCCTGTGTCCAAAGGGATTAAAGCCAGTCTCATAAAGTTAGTTTCTTGAGAATGGGCTGCTATTAAAAGAGAGAGCTTAACCTATGAGTTGCTCTGGCTTCCTGGCTCATCACATGATTTCTTTTGCACAAGTTCCCAACATTATGATGTCATTTTCCATGAGGGCTTCACTAGAAGCTGAACAGATAAATGTTCCAATTCTTGGAACTTCACCTTCCAAAACTGTGAGCTGAACAAATCTCTAGTTTTTATTATTACTAATCAATGTGTAGCATCACCAAATCATCCTGGTTTGCCTGGGAATTTCCCCGTTTTTGTCCCAAAAGTCCTATGTCTCCAGAAACTTCTCAGTCCTATATAAAGCTTATCTTTGTATATATCAGATAGCAACCATTCATCACAAGTAAATGTAGTAGGAAATGTAAACAGAAATTTAGTTGGATGCATACCCATTTAAATACAGATTTTTAGGGCTGGGAATATAGCTTAGTGGCACAAGCGCCTGCCTGGCAAGTGCAAGGTCCTGAGTTTGAGCCTGGTAATGGAAAAATAAATAAATAAATAAATAAATACAGATGTTTATAGTAGGTATATAGCTATCGATGGGCATTTATCTAAACTGCCCTTTCAAACTTGTTTATTGGCAGACTTTTCGCATGAACACTGATTTCTGAAGGTCTTAAACTGAACCATAATGCCCTGGACGATTCCGTAGGAGGCCCATCATTCTTCACACTAGAATCATGTCAGGGTCGTGTACACATACACTGACTTGTGTTTGCTGTGGCTATTGCAGAACCCTTGAAGCTTCCAAAATGGTGGGGACACAGCAGTTACACGACAGAAGCAGGGGCTGTAATTGTATCACTGACAGGAACTATGTTGGGCAAAAGCAGAGTGAAGTGGATGGGCCAGCTCCGCCACTGCTGTCAGTGTCCCGCCTGTGTGCGGGAAGGAGGAGCAGGTAGAGGATTAAGAAAGAAAGAGGGATTAAACATCCTGCCGTCTACCTATTTTCACGCCAGACAGAAAAAGAGTCAGATGTTCACTGACTTTAGCTACTAATTTTAGCTTCTTGGGTTGATTGATAATATACCTGTGCTCTCATCATCTACATCAATGATATCATTGCAAATTATAACTTTCAAGGAGTCCTGTACTGTCTAAATAAGTAATATTCATGCAACACCATGTAGAAGGGCTCAGCATATAATAAGACTCCTTACTAACCAGCCTCAATTCAATTTTAGGCCCAGTCAAGTTTCTCCTCTCTCTCACTACTAGTCCCCTGATGCATGTGATAATTAAAAGTAAAATGAGATGAACTTGCATAGATAATTGAAAAACTAAATCAGTAGCTTCCAGCAAAAAGAGAGTTCACTATATATTTTTGAAACAAGAAATATGCTCTTCTGCTACAACCATGAGCTCTGCTGTGGTTGGAAAAGTGTCCCCAGTGGTTGCTATGTTAAAGACTTGGCACTTAGGGTGGTGCTATTGAGAGGTGATGAAACATTTAGAAGGTGGGGCCTGGGGGAAAGTGCCTGAATCCCTGGAGGTCTATGCTCAAGGAGGATCATGAGATGTGTATTTCTCCTCCTTCCTCTTCTGCTCCTGGCTGATGACATGAATGGTTTGCTTAATCATATTCTCCTGCCATGATGTGCTGCCTCTCCAGAGGTCCAAGGGGACCACTTATCATGAACTGAAATCTCCTAAATCATGAGCCAAAATATATCTTTTCTCTTGATAAGTCAATGGATTTGGGCATTTCATTATAGCGACAAAAAGCAGTTAATATAGAATTTGACATAGTGAGAGGTGAAAAGATTAGCCCTGTGACCATGTAAATGAACGAAAGTGGTAGACTGATGATCTCCTTCTAGAAGGATCATGCAAAGGTAGATACAGTAAATATTTCCATCCTAGGTGTAAGGAGCAAAGGGCTTCGGGCACACTTCACTGAAGGAGAAAGAAATGAAAGTGGAAAGAACTAGCAAAGTTAACTGCTAGAGCTGCGCCTACCTACCATGTACTCAGTACATAAGCCTTTCAGGGGGTATTTGCTGTCAGTGGGATCCTCTGTCTGATTAGGCATGCCAATCTCCCAGCCTTTGGATTTCTCGCTCGTAATAGTTCATATCTGCAGTCTCTGCAGGGCACTATTATTGGTCTACTGGAACTTCCAGAGGCTCCTGGGAGTTTATATCCTCCTAAGGTGGCCCATGGTCAGTGACTGGCAGGTGCAGGATAAAAGCTTAAACTAAATAAACTCTGCTGTGGGGTTAATACTCCAGGCTCTCACTTAGAATTTGGCACAGATGAGAACTTTCTGAACTCTCACCTTGTTTGATTTCCCATCTCACTCTCCTGCTTCTCCTGGAACTGGTTCCTACACTAACCGCTTGCACATACATCCTTGTTTTGAGGTCTGTTTCTGGAAAATTTGACACAGCTCCTATTCCAGGGTTTCTGGAAGACAGAAATGTGAAGTTAAATGTTTTAAGCCAACCTAAACCTCCATGCCATTTCCTGTGGAAACCAAGCTGATTTGAGTTTATGTGCAAAGCCAGGGCCTGAGAAGAGAATCCAGACATAGACAATGAGGCAGCTACCACCTTCCATGTAGTGCCAAAACTTTGCATCACTCAATATTAAGGAGAAAAGGAAATGTCTCACAAATTCAGACCATAAGATAATTTGAAAATAAAAAAAAAAGCCTCTGTAAAGGTGAACTCAAGGTCCAAGATAAAGCTGCCTTTCAAAAGCTCAGAGAAGAAAGTTCGTCTTTCCTTTTGCACTAATAGCACTGAAAACACCAAATATTATCTTCATATCTAAGACCGTAGACTCCTATGACTCTTGATGCCCTCCAGACCGGAAAAATCATGGAATGGTCTAGAATTAGAATTTGTGTTATATACCAGCAATGAACCAATGGAATTTGAAATATAAAACAATACTAGTTACATTAGCACCCCCTAAAATAATAAAATTCTTAGATCTAAACCTAGCAAAATACATAGTACACACACAGAAAATTTATGAAATGCCAGTGAGACACACTATAAAGGGTTTAAATAAATAGAAAGAGATACATGTTCATACACTGAGAGACTCAGTGTTGCTAAAATGTTAATTCTCATCAAATTTATCCGTAGATAGAATGCAGTTCCAATCAAAAGTCCAACAAACTGTTGCATAAATACCAAGAAACTTATTCTAAAGTTTATCAGTAAAAACAAAACAGACTAGCAAGAAAACAAAGCTGGAGAAGAAAGCTGAAGGACTTTCTTCAGATTTCAAAAGACATCGCCACATAAGGCTACGATAGACAAGAGAGGATGGTCTTGATGGGAAAAAAAAGACAGAAAGAAAAATAAAGCCCATAAATGGAAGCACACAAATAAAATCATCTTGTGAGAAGGCATCAGTAGTGATGCATCAGGGATTTTTAAGGTAGTAAAACTATTCTGTGTAAGACTATAGCGATTGGTATGTAACCTTATGCATTTGTCAAAACCTATTGAACATTACAGAACAAAAAGTGAACATTAATACATGAAAATTTGGGGAGAACAGTCACTTAGAAAACCAGGAGAGTCCTAGAATGGCATGCAGAAGATGTTGGCATAAGTATCTATGGAGAAGCTATACAGAAGTGCTATAGTCTAGTTGAAAAAGTTGTTTCCCATAAAGATAACAAATTAATAATCCTGAGAGTGTTATACAGTGTGTATACTGTACTTAAATTGAACAAATAAATGGATGGCAGATTTTAGGAACCAGGTTTCTTAGTGTTAGAATGGAAAGTTAGGGCTGGGGATATAGCTCAGCGGCATAAGCACCTGCCTGGCAAGTGCAAGGTCCTGAGTTTGATCCCTGGTACCACACACACACACAAAAAAAGTAAGTAGAATGGAAAGTGAAAGCTTAGGAGGCTAAATTTATTCATCTAGTAATAGGTTAGAGCTGGAGACATCAACATAAACTTAGGTTTAGCTCTGTATAGAGATATAGGTTGTTGGACATAGAAATATCTATGGATATGTATATATGTGGAGATATATATATTTTTTTTAACTGAGAGGACCTTGACACAATTATACCTATTATGGCTTATGTTTAGATGTCCCTCCCAAAGCCTCATGCAGTCACAGATGAGGCTTTTTCAGAAGTGGTTGGATCTAGAGTGTGCGATGCTGGGGTTGATTCATGATGCAGCGATAGGGTCAAGAGCACTAGGATTAAAGGTGTGAATGCAATCCACCCTAAGTAGCCTGGATGAGATATAGCTGTGGTCTTCCCTTACTGCTTTTGCTATCTTCTGCCCACCACAAACCTTTTTTCCTGTCACGCAACCCCATCTTGGAGCTAGCGTATTATGAATGGAAAACTCTACAAACTGTGAGGTAAATAAACTTTTCCCCTTTAATTTTGACTATCAGATATTCTGTCTGAGCAGCAAGAAAAAAATAAGACAGAACTTGGTACCAGAGAAATGGGGATATTGCTATGATGATATCTGATCATATGGTTCAGATGCCTTTGGGGCTGGCTTGTGGGAAAAGTTTGGAAAAGTTCAAAGATGACAGCTGAAAAAGTTCAGCTGAAACATCTCAAGCTGTACTTGATGGGAGATTCTGCTCAGAACTCAGAGGACAAGAATGCTCATAGAAATCTGCTGGTAAAGTCCAGGCTTGGAAGGTAACTTCTGGGAAGGAAGACTTCATTGGCTGTTGGTCTCCAGACAATGTGTATTATGGCTTGGCAGAATGTTTTTCTGCATTTTTCTCATGTCCATAGTCTTTCTCTGAGACTGAGATTAAGGGCAGTGAACTAATTAATCTTGCAGAAAAAGTTTCAAGGCAGCCTAACGTTGAGGCAGTGGCATGGCTACCTTTGGGGGCTTTTAACCAGGTTTATGTTGCGAGTCAAGAGCAAAGACCTCAGCAGAATGTTTTAAAATGCTATCAGTATAGCCAGAAAGGAAGCTCTTGTAAAGTTGCACCCTTCAAAGATGGGACAGAAGAGAAATTGTTCACTAAAAAGACTAACAAGGAAAGGCCAAGTAACTCAGAAGAAGACAACAGAAAAGATGGCCTGAGGATGTCACAAGAACCAGCTGGACTCCACCTTTTGCAGCCTCAAAGCTGCAAAGGTGAAAAACTTCACTTTGATAAGAGAATCTCAGAGCACCGTGTTCCAGAATCGGTGGTGGCCTAAAGAATTTGTAGCTCAGGATTGGGCACAGAGTGCTCAGCAACCTGGACACTGGACTCCTACAGCCAAGGGAGAAGAAAGGTAGCTACTGCTCCACCTGGCAACAGACCCTGGCATCACCCACAAGGTGCTGGTTTGGGGGGCATAATGCAAGAGTTGTGGGATCAGGAAGGCTTCCACTCAGATTTCAGAAGAAGGCACGGAAGGCCAGGCAGTGTGTCCCTGAGAGGGTAGCGTGCAAAACTGTGGACGTGAATCCACAGGTACAGTGGAGGCCGCAGACACTTAGAGAAGCCAGGAACATGGATCATCTGATGAAAAGAGCAAGGAGGGAGCAGATCCACCCCAAGAGAGAAGTCATGGGCGCTACAACCACCAGCAGTGCCATAGTGATGGAGCCGCCCAAGCCCTTTGGAGTTCACAACTTGCCGCAAATTTCCTGGGATGCTGGAAGAGAAACTGTGGGATTTCATGTTTCCCTTCCTGGATTTTAGTCTTGCTTTATTCCGATTCCTTGCTCTTCCCCCTTTGTAGCTTTTGAAATGGAAATGTTTATTTTGTGTCATTGAATGTTGGAAGTGTATAACTTTCTTTTCATTTGTACAGGGGCTTGAAGTTAAAAGTTTTCCTTAAATCTCAGGAGGAACTTTGGACACAGACTTCTCAGCAATGCTGAAACTATTAGGACATTAGTAATTCTTGGAAATGAACTAAATGCCCTTTGCATTTGATGAGATATGCACGAGTTTTGGGGGTCAGAGGCAGAATGTTATGTCTTGTGTCTAGATGTCCCCCTGAAGTCGCATGCAGTCATAGGTGGGACTTTTTTAGAGGTGGGTAGATCTAGAGTATGTGATGCTAGGATTAATTCATGGTGCACTGGGGGGGGCGCTAAAATTAAGGGTGTGAGTGCTATTCTCCCCAAGTATCCTGGATAAGATATAAGGGATAGAAAGAGATGTGATCATCCTGTATTGTTTTTGCTACCTTCTGCCTTCCATGAACTGTTTCTCCTCTGCAATGCCTATCTACCACTCTACCCTGCCTTGAAGCTATTTGATTATGGACAAACTGTTGAGCTAAACAAACCTTTCCCCTTTTAACTTTGAGTGTCAGTAGTTTTATCTCAGCAATGAGAGGAAAGTAATTAAGACAATACCTCATTGGCAATAAGCACTCCTACTTCTCCTAGTTTCTGTATTAAGGTTCTCTCAAGAAACATAATCAATATTGTATGTGTGTGTGAGTGTGTGTGTGTGTGTGTCTGTGTGTGTCTGTGTGTGTGTGTGTCTGTGTATGTGTTAAAATGAGGAGAGAGAGTGAGAGAAGGGAAAGATTTAGTGCAGATTTGGCTTATGAAAATACACAAGCTGAGAAGTCTCAAATTCCACATACCATTTGAAACTTGGAGTTATAATTCAGTCCAAGTCAAAAGGCATGAGAACCAAACAAGCCACTTGTGTAAGTTCAAGAGTCTGTAGGATCTCTGATGTCACAGGGAAAGGGAAGATAAATTTCCTAGCAGAAATACAAAATTACCTTTTATTTTATCCAGACCCTCAACAGATCAGATGATGTCCACACCTATAAGTGAGAGTAGATTTTGCTTACTCAAACTACTGATTTAAATGCTAATCTCCAGAAACACCTGCACAAGAGCAGTCATAAACCATCTTTTTCCAGCTATCTAGGAACTTCTTAACCCAGTCAAGTTCACACATAAAATTAACTATCACTGTTTCTAATGCCATTCTCTAAGAAAAGAAGTCAGAGTTCCTTGGAAAAATGACTAGTTTGAGGATTAGGTTAGGAAATATATACAAGACTTGCTAGGCATATTGTGGTGCCAAAAATTAAGGAAACACTCAACAGATGAAGGTTTCTGAAAGGGGCACAGATCCAACCAAAAAAGTTCCAAATAGCCAAAACTCAAATATGAGCCACAAAGTTATGTAGCATTGGAGACCATCAGAGTGGGAAATTTTAACACCCTACCTCTTTCAAAATAGACAGAAAATGAGGCAAAAGATTAATAAGGAAACAGAGACTTAGCACTTCAGGCCAACTGAACCTAGTGGACGCACACAGAACACTCCAGCCAACAGCACCGAATACACATTCTTCTCAAGTACATATGAAATAGTCCCCAGGATAGGTCACGTATTGAACCACAAAACAAATCTTAACAAATTTAACGAAGTCTTTTCTTCTGACTGCAATAAAATAAAACTAGAAATCAAAAGCAG
>PVLD010028563.1:7604-19357 GCA_004027595.1 Dinomys branickii
AGGAGGAGGAGGAGGAGGAGGAGGAGAAAAGAACAAGGAGGAGAAAGATGAGGAAAAAACCTCTTCAGTGCATACATGATATATTCATTTTTCTCTTTGATTTGTAACACTGAACTCTATGAATCAGTAATTCTAAACTTGTTTACAGATCAGGAATCCTTTTGAACATCTGATAAGAGTTAGGCAGCTTCTCCCAAAGACACATGCTTAGATTCTTACGTAATATTTCTTGGAGACTCTTTCCCTGAAGCCCCTTGATGACTCTAGGGTAAGAAACTTTACTCTTAATCATCGTCATTCTCTTTTTTATGTCTTTGGAATAACATAGGATTTAGGAAACTGCTCTCCACCACAGTTTTCCGTGCTGCTCACTGGAATTTCCTGGGAAATCTAGAGCCTTGGGCATGGCCAGACCCTACCCACAACATCCTCCTCTGCTTGCCTCTGCTGAACTTGAGCCACACCTTAAGAGAGCCACATCTCTTTCTGGAGTGAAGGTAGAAATCATTTGTTGATTTACTTACCCATTGAATCAACACTTACTAGGTAGCCCTTATATAGAGAGCACTTTTATGGGTATAGGGAGACATATGGTATATAAGGTAAGCAAACTACCTTATTCATAGCATTTGTTTAAAAAAAACTATGATTTCAAATTTTTTTTAATTTTAAAGAAAATAGTACAAAAATAAAAAGAACAAAAACAGAATACAAACTACACAAAGCAAGTACATTAGAAATGATACAGGGTTTCAAACCAAATGATAGGGATTAACAGTGGTTGTTATATTACACATTGTTATCTTCAACTAAGTTGCTTAGATTACCAGATGTAAGAATAGAAGGTTGATTACATCATTAAAAAGAATAAGAAAATAATAATTTGAAAGAACATTAGAGACAATACATAGTGGCAGTAGGCAGGATGGTAGGAATTCACCATTGGTTGTTATACTGCAAATTGTTGTCATCACATAAATTGCTCAGATTACCAAATACAAGCATGCAAAATTGGTCAAAATAGTAGGGAGAAACCCCTTTTAATCATTAACTAAGTAATTTAATCATGACTTAGTACTTTTTCTTCTTTCTCTCATCCCAGTTGCTCTTTCCTTTGAGCAGTTTCTTTCCCTTTCTTATTATCTATTGTACATTTTGGGTTTATTTACTCTTTTATGTTCTTACACCAGGGAGACAATGTGATGCTTACACATGTCAGTCCGATTTATTTCACTTATGAGTATGGTCTCTAGTTGCACCCATTTACCTATAAAAGCCTCAAGTGTATCATTTTTATAGCTGATTAGTACTCCATTATGTAGAAATACCACATTATTTTATCCATTCCTCAGTTGATGGGCATTTGGGTTATTTCCAAGATTTAGCTATGACAAATTGTGCTGCTATGAACATGGATATGCATATGTAGCTGTGGTATGATGTCTTCAGTTCTTCTGGAAAAATACCCAGAAAGGGAATAGCTGGGTGTTATGGTTGATACATTGTGTCAACTTGCAGAGTCTAGAGGTTTAACTAAGTAACTCAGTAGTTGTAAATCTTGGGGTAAAAAGGACATGCCCTTACCCTTCTGGGATGTTGTTTATTATGTTTATTTGGGAAGTTTAGAAGGTTAACTATGTGATTCAGCAGGAAGCCAGGGTGCTTATTTGTATTCATTCTAAACCTGTGCAAGAGGAAGGCATACAGAGGGTGCGGGTGTAGAGGACCCCCCCCACCTCCCCAGAGCTGGGAGACTGTACAAAAAGAAACTGAGGAAGGACTGGCTGCGAGTTCTTCGGAGGAGCTCCAGTCTTCACCTTCAGCTTGGTCATCTCCTGGCCTCTGGTGCAGACTCTTCGGCTTCTGCCTGGGACTTCATCGTAGATTCATCAGCATTTTGTCACAGACTCAACAGCCCTTGATACGGACTTGCACGGACACTGCGGTGAGCTCCAGGCCCCAGGCCTGGGCTCCTCAATCTCCAGTGTGCAGACGCCCTTTGCACACTTCCTCATCTAACCCTGTAGCTGACCATTGTAAGCCAAATAGGTAATTTGTTGTACATTTGTATATCTTGTGTTAAATCTGTCTCTCTTGTAAACCCTAACTGATACACTGAGTTAAGTGGGACTTCTAGTACTTGCTTTGTGACGAATCTCCAGACTGATTTCCACAGGGGTTTCACCAATCAAAACTCCTACCAGCAGTGGAGAAGTGTTCCTTTTTCCTCACAGCCTCTCCAGCATTTGTCATTGATTGATTTCTTAATAATAGCCATTCTTTGTGGGCTGAGATGAAATCTCAGTGTTGTTTTAATTTGCATTTCTTGAATGACTAATGATGTTGAACATTTTCTCATATATGGCAAAATATGTTTTTGCCATTAGTATTTCTTCATCTGAGAAGTATGTGTTTATCTTAGATGGCCATTTTTGGATTGGGTCTTTGAATTTTTGGGGCCTGTTTTTTAATTCTTTATATGTTCTAGATAGGAGTCCTTTGTCTGAGGGGCAGTTGGATAAAATCTTTTCCCAATTTCTGGGTTTTCTTTTCATCCTGTTGGTGATTTCTTTTGACGTGCAGGAACTTTTCAATAAGATGAGATCCCTATGATACCAAATATTTAAAAACAAATGCTGCATATGTAACTCATTGTTAGAGTCCTTGCATAGCATATGCAGGACCCTGGTTTGATCCCCAGTACTACAAGAAAAAAACACAGTAGTTATATTAATTTATATTGAATGGCATTTTTATGTAGAAATGCTTTCAAGTTGTAAAATGTTCTTCCTGTTTTATTCTCATTTTGACATTGGGAAACAAAACAATAAAGATTATAGATTTTCATGTCAGAAATATGACTTCAAATGCACAGAGCCCACAAAGAGCTTGATCTAAAGTAGAAAAGAAATTGTTTATGAAAATGTTAATTGTAAGACTTAGTAGATATTTTCTGAATCATAGTTTATATTGCATTTTAGCAGATGTCTTGTTCAATATAAAGCTGGAGAAAAGTATTACAACAAACAGCTGAAGAGCATAGATTAGTAGCATAATATAGGTGAGTGCAGGCTCTCACAGGAAAATAGTTTAATAAAAACCAATCATGTAAGGAAAACGAGGTCAAACTCCCAGAAACTTTACCACATACCAATATGTATTGTGGTTGGATTTCTAAGAATAATGTTAAAAACAAAACCATGAGAGCCAGTAGGAACTCAACAAAAAAGAGCACTCAATGACAGGAAATATACATTTTTGTATGCATTATTTTCCTAGGTTTAACATAAAAAATTCACCACAAACATTTTGGCTTATTTTCATAGTTCTAAAGGTTGGAGGTCTGAAATCTTGAAAATGTTAGCAGAGTCAGGCTCCTTTCAAAAACCATAGGGGAGGAGAATGTGTGTCATCTTTTCCTAGGTTTGTGGTGTTTCAGCAATCGCAGGCTGTGCCTGGCTTTTGCTGGCACTATTCTAGTCCCTGTCTAAGACGTGTGACCTTCTCTTTCTTCTTCCTTTTCTCATCATAGTCCTCCTCCCCCTTCTTCTCTTTCCTCTTCCTCTTCTCATCTTCTTTTCCTTCTCCTTTTTTCCTCTTTTCTTTTTCTTCTTTCTCTCCTCCTCCTTCACCTTTGTGTATCTTTTCTTTTTCTGTTTATAAGAATAGCTTCATTGGCTGTAGAGCTAACTCTAAGTTAGGATTATTTCATCTCCAAATCCTTATTTTGATTGCATCTGCAAAGATCCTTCTTCCACATTCTGACGTTCATGTGAATGTACTTTTGGGGAATTGCTATTCAACAGTACTTAACACAATACCACTTCTGTAAAATTTTAAAGAATAGATTGACCTTGGGAAGAGAAGACCAATATTTGATTGCTGCAAAAGTAAGAAGTCATCCCTATAAGTTGAGATCTTCAGGGTTCTAGTATCTCAGTGTCATTCTTGTGACTGGGGAAAGGAGAGCACCCATAGGTAGGATTTCACAGAGTGATTCTGATTGTCCTGTGTTGCCCTACCAGCTTTCTGGCCAACTGTGTGATCTAAGTATTGAAAATTTTGTTGCTTCAGGCCAATTGTGGTGAGTCTATGGGACTTGTGTTATTTATTTTTCTCTTAAGACAAAAGATATTGATGAATGAGTTGTTTTTCTAAACTAAAACCTCAGAATTCAGGTTTAATTTGGCACATTGCTATAAGTAGGTGGGTGTTGGGTTACAGTTTGGGTACTTGTCTCTAAGACTCACCATCACTGGTTTAGGCCTTGTCTTAGTTTTCTCATTGCTGAGACAAAATACTTGGCACTCAAAGTCAAAGGAGGAAAAGTTTATTGGGTTCACAGTTTGTAGAGGTTTCAGTCCTTAATTGGCTGGCTCCAAGGCAAGGTGGCATGGCAGAGGGAGGTCACAGAGGAGAGATAACTCATGGTGGGCAGAAGACAGCAAAAGCAAGTGCCCAGAACAATTGTGACAATAGCAGCTTCTTTCTGTCCCTCTTATATTCTAGCTAGCCTATCCAGCTTAGGGTGGGTGCCAAACCAATCAGTGAACTACTTTAGTAATCACACATCCCTAATCTCAGCATTGCACCATGAATCAATCCCAACATCACACACTCTAGATCCAGCCACCTCTGAAACGCCAGACCTATGCTGCACCAGGCTTTGGGAAACATCTAGACACAAGTCATAACAGGCCTATAGTCATAATACTGGGGTTGAGATCTATTGATGTGTCATGCCTGGTAGTCTGTAGTCACAGGACAGAGTCAAGCTAAGTTGGCCTACTAGGATCAAATCTATAAAATTCATTCCAGATTTTCACTAAGTAACGCTAGAAGTATCCAATGTTGAACTTGGTGGATATTTTCTAAGTGTTGATAATAACTTTCAAAATGTATAAATAAATAACTACTCTTTATTTTGAGAGATGCTTGAATAACTATTCTTCCTCTAGCTTTTGGAAGCCTTCTTCCTAGTACCTGGAAAAACACTGCTGTTAACAGTGGGTTCAGTGTGGCATTTGGAAATGTCAGAGGTAATTTTGACTATGATAATACTGGCCAAAGCATCTTGCTTAGAGAAAATATGATTTACTGAGGACTTGGGTGGTTGTGGCAGTTCTGGGCCTCTTCTCCTGGTCTGTCCTGTTTCAGCTAACAGTTTTAGCACAGATGCAGTTCTCTCCTTGCAAAGCAGTTATCATTGGAAAAATGTCACTGCACACATTGTGAGATAAGAGAAGCAGAGAGGATGGAGTAGTGACTAATTTAGGAGAGGAGATTATCAGGAATCAAGGACTCCTACCATATTTTTGAAGTCTGTTGAGATAACCTCAGTAAAGGGACTTATTTGAAAATTGGTTCTTATCTGAACAATAGTTTGATTTTTCCAAAATTCCAGAGATACCCAGCAGGAAGAAAAACTCATAACCTTTGTTTTAAATACTATAATACCTCAGTTCACAAACTGTGAACAATTCAGTTCAGCAAATTTTTCTTCTGCTTGTGAACTCCTCATAGATTGAGTAACATGATCATGGCCATCTTCCCGCCATGAAAACAAATGTGACTAGCTTCCCCAGAATCATGGAATGACTTGTTTGTGAACTGAGGTACCACTGTAGTTAAGATGTAATGAGTGTTAACTGGCTTTTTCTGGTATATTTTATTTTACACAATTGATTCATTACTTAATATATCTAAACTGAGTGAATAACTATCATTTATTGGCTAGGTAGAGGGGTCAGGTCTTTGTCAACTCCTTTACAAATCCATTGTTATTAAATCCTAATAAGATTATGTATATATAAGAATGTGTATATACATACAATGTGTAGGGTCTACAAAATGTATATACACTTTAGGAAAAGAAAAACTTGTATAAATATTTTAATACTAAATTTATTGAGACATCATGAGCTTAATGCAAGTTACCTTTGGCCTGAACAACTACAAGAGGTGCTCCAAGTGGTGTTGATCAACCTCCAGACATTTATTTGTATGACAAGCTGCTGCTTGTGTAACCCTGGTCACTGAGATTGCTGCATATGCATTTTCAATTTCTTCTCTAAGGTCTGGCAGTGTAGTGGATTTTCTGTGACATATGACATCCTTTAGGTTTCCCTATATCAGGATAACACCACCTGTTAAAAAAATATTATAATATTTTTCTTTTCCTGAAGTATGGATACACTCTTTGGCAAACTATGTATATGTATACATATCTACATATGCACATACATATACACACATATATACAAATACACACGTGTAGTATGTGTGCATATATATTTTTTGTTGTACAAATGTGGAACTCTGAAGCAAGTTACACGTTTCACAAGGTTATTGCTGGGGTAGATGGGAGTCATAGACAGATTCACCTGGTTCAATTTGTCATATTCTAGGTAAACTTGGTAACTTTTACATTTGCTTTATTGGACTCTTATGTAAAACAGGCATGCTAGTATTCATGTATACATTTGACAATTGGTAAATTGAATTGTCTCTAATTGTTAATATAAGTCATACTCAGGCATTTTGCCTCGATTTAATCTAAGAGGTTTTAATGATAGTTGAATCTTGGCTTGCTTTTCTTTGTTCAAAGTCTTCAGTTCTTTGACCCAATTCAACACATTTAAAAGAAAAGCAGGATGAACTTCTAATGCTACTCTTGTGTATTAAAATTCCATTTGAGTTGAGGTTTCCAGGTTTAACAAATGAAAATATAGTTATATTTGAATTGCTGTTTATCTTAAATTCAAATTTAACTGTACCTCTTTTACCTGACAATATTACCTTGACTTCCTCCAGCCAGAATGCTTGCTTTTGTTGTCTTGATTCTCTTTTCCTTTATGGGTATTACTTTGTAACTTGACAGCTGTCATACCAGGCCTTCGCATGAGTAATTCCTCTTTATCTGCAGGATCGGGGTCCAGTAGGTTGAGTTCATCAGTGAACATCTTCCATCTTTATTTCTTATTTCAAGCTTCATCTCGGGCTCCTGTCGACTTGAAAACTTTTCGGTAAGGATTTACTGTTTTTATTGCATGTCAACAGTCATCCACAACACAGCACAGGGGAAGGTGGGCCAGGTAAGAGTGCGGCACACCAGTAGGAATTAAATGGAGAGCTTATCACTAGAAGAAAGGCTTGGTACAGTAAGGGGGATCCAGTACAAGATGAGCAGGTGAAGATCAGCTGGTCAACAAGCCCAGGAGCCCTGAGAAACTGAGAGGTCCATGTTGCTGAAGATAAGTTATCCCTGTATAACAGGACAGGACTGCTCTGGGCAGAGGCTGGGAGACTGAATGGATCACAGTGGTCAGCTCATTTGGGGGCTGTTGTCCACAAATGGGCCCTCTGTTTTAAAGGCAACACATCCCCTAGAGAGACTGTTCTGCTAGACTACTGTGCCAACAATTTAGAGAAAAGCTCTCTACTCTCATCCAAACTATGCATTCAGCTAAGATAGGCCCTTGCTAATGCACACAGTCTGTAATGTGATCTGCAGAAATATTCATTGAAAATACATTATTATGGGGCAAACATAGGCTATAACCTAGTTCGATACATATCCTCCTGCAATCCCATCCAAGAAAGAACACGCAGAGAAAACACAATACAACGATGTCTCACCTGCCAGAGATGCTTTGGCATTGGTTCATTTACAAGAGAGAGATACTGTTGTGTCTGTCTTATCCCTTTGTCTTTGTATGTTACTTGCACACAAGAGTGCATGTGCGCGCGCGCACGCACACACACACACACACACACACACACACACACTCCAACTTCTGTCTATAAACAACAAACTTAAGTACAAATTTGAAGGGTCCTGCATCCCTTCATTCCCTGCTCCATAACTTTCCCAGTCACCATATTTCTTCTTTGTCATCTGACTGTCCAACACCTTGTTTCATTTGCCTCCTCATGTGGCTTTTCTGAGCACAGAATCTGGTCTTTGGTTGAAGACCTTACTTTCCTACCAGACCTTTTACCCCCTGGTTATTCATAAATCACACTGTAGTGGGTAATGTGGGGGATATTATATAAAACAGCAAAGATCATATAATTAGAGCATTGTTAGGTCAGATCATGAGAAGGTCACATCTGATATACTACCGAATGGGAATTCTGAGACTAAAAATTCATAGTTGGTAGTGAATATAGTTACAAAACAATCAAAAAAGAATTACTTTTAAGAATTATGAGCTCATAATCCAATCTGTCAACCAATCTTGCTTGTTCTTGAATTTCCTTACATAGATATTCTGCATAGTGCTTAAAGAATAGCAAACACTACAAATTAACTTTGAATATCAGCCAGTAGAAAATTAAATAAAACTTTGGGTGGCTTAGTCATTGTGACAGAATGTCATGCTCTTCGTGAACTGAATGGTGAATCTGTAGGAGGAACATGTTGGAATACAGATACACTTGTTCCAGTGCAGCTAGAGAAGATGGAGCGTGTCAAGTCCATGATCACCTGGGTCGATGGTCACCTGCATCCCAGGCAGACACATTGTGGTGAAAGAACAAAGCAGGAAAAAGATACTTACTTCCTGGCAGCCAGGGAGCCAAGCAACAAGTACAAGAGAGAAAGGGGGCACAGACCCCTTGTAGTCCCCAAAGTCACACCTCCAGGACCCACCCAGACACATCAGAACTGTGCTTCCCCAGTTCCCTGGGCATATTTCCCATCACTCATGTTGACACAGTGAAGCTTTGCCAGCACATTGTAGTGTTGTGTCATTGTTCAGTGACTTTGCATTAGTTTATAAATAGTCCACGGTGGGAATATTTATGTCACATGCTACACATAGCAAACCTACAGTCAAAATCATACTGAATGGTGAAAAATTGAAAGCATTTTCTCTAAGGTCTGGAACAAGACAAAAATACCCACTTTCATCATTCTTATTACACACAGTATTGAGTCTTAGCCAGAGCAGTCAGGCAAGAGAAAGCAATAATATTCTCCAAATAGGAGGGCAGGGAGTGAAACTGTTTGCAGATGACATAATTTTATATGTATAGAAAACCCCTGACAACTCCACTAGCAAATTGTTAGAACCAAGAAAAGAATTCAGTAAAGATGCAGGGTATAAAAGGAACTTTCAAAAACCAGTAGCATTTTATACACCAATAATACAATTTATGAGAAAGAAATCAAGAAAACAATATCATTCACAGTAGGTATAAAAATGCATAGGGATAAATTTCACCAAAGAAGTGAATGACCTCCATAATGAAAATTAGAAAACAGTAATGAAAACATTAAGGAAAACACACACACACACACACACACACACACACACACAGACCACCTATGTTTATGAATTAGAAGATTTTATATTGTTAAAGTGTCCATAGTGCCCAAGATATCTATACATTTAATGCAATCCCCATCAAAATGCTAATTCTTCAAAGGGCAAAAATACCCCCAAACTCT
Organism: Dinomys branickii; assembly: GCA_004027595.1. Lineage (NCBI taxonomy): Eukaryota > Metazoa > Chordata > Mammalia > Rodentia > Dinomyidae > Dinomys > Dinomys branickii. The sequence goes on from PVLD010028563.1 coordinate 17,059, forward strand.
CTAAAATTCATATGGAACCATAAAAGCTCACAAATAGGCAAAGCAAGAAGAAAAATCTTGGAGATACCATAATATTTCATCTCAAGACATAATTATCACAGGGCTATCTAACCAAGACAACATGGGCTGGCATAAAAACTCACATATAGGCCAATGGAATATGAGAGGAACCCAGACATAAATCCATGTATCTACAGAAAACTGATTTCTGACCAAGATCTCATAAACACTCTGGGGAAAAACAGCCTTTTCAATAGATAGTGTTTGAGAAACTGAATGTCTGTATGAAGAGGAATGAAGTGAGATCTATTTTGTATGGTGGAGCTTGGCATCATTTCCAGTGTTTTAAAAATTATTATTTTTTTTACTTGTTACTGTCTTTGATCAATCTTACGTTCTTATGTCTAATGAACTGAGCAACTTCGTTAAAGATAATAATATGTAATTTAGCAACCATTGTAAATTTCTATCATTTTGTCTTGAGGTCATGTATCATTTTTGTTGTTTTGATCATTGTTGTTGTGTCAGTTTTTAAATTTTTAAAATAAAAAATTAATTTAGAAGAATCAAAGACTAATGTAAGGTCTTACTATAAAACTAATAGAAGAAAACAGAGCAACAACCCTTTAAGATAGAAATGTAGGCAAATATATTTTGGATAAGACCCCAAAAGCATAGGAAACAGAACAAAAAGTAGACAAATGGCATTATACCAAGCCAAGAAGCTGTACCCCATAGTTAAGCACAGTTATCAGTGTCAACTAAAAAGAAAATGTATCTTCACAGAAAAGCAGGTTGCAGGGTCTGCCACAGAACAGGAACTTACCAGCATGGGTGGGAATGAATCCCTCGCACAGATGCTAAATTCTCCTGTATTAGAAGACAACATTGCCTAGGATTTTTTCATCTGTAAGTAATATAAAATGAGAGAAAACCAGTTAAGATTAACAACATGGGAATGAATTGGCTCCTATGACTGAAAGTTCCAAATGCAAGGGTGACCTCCAGACTAACATAACCACAGGCCTGGCATCTTCTTGTCTAGAAGCTATCTTCTCTGTGTCCCTTGAGCCCCATCATGGTAGAAGGTGGCTTCAGGAATTTGGGATACCACACCTGCACCCCAGTATCCAGGTTAGGGTAGCACTATGGGTTTATGCTCCCTCAACAGCCACCTTCATTTACAATCCCCACCAAGCAAAAAGACAGGGCTAAGCTGATTGATTTAAAACGTTTCGGGGCCAACAACCACCAGGTGGTGTTTACAGTGCATCCTTTCGCTGGAGAACTCAAACCCATCACAATTAGTGACCAAGTCCACTTCTAACTAACACAGGTGATGTTTTTCCGATCAATGTCACTGATATATTTGGTTTACCTTTTTTAAAAAATCTGGGGGGAAGATGGCGACCAGGTGAGCAGCAAGGGAGCGATCCTCCTTAATAAACACCACCAGCTCGAGACAGACTTGACGTGCGTGAATGCCGGGACCTCGGCTGGGAAGTTCAAACTGGGCGTATTTCTCTGAGATGCCGGGGGAGATGTGGTAGGGCTGACCAGGCTGCCGTGGCGAGACGTGGGAAAGCCCCAGACGATGGGAGCCAGGGACGATCCGCGCGGGGAGGAAGCTTGGCTCGGTCCAAGCGCCCTGGGAGCGAAGCCAGCTCGGTCCCTCCCGCCTCTCGAGCCGGTGCAGCCTTCCGGCGACTCCCGACAGAGATCAGCTTGTTAGCGGCGGAGACGCCCGGCAATCCCACGTTTCGCGCGTATCGGGCAGGCCGCGCGGAGGGCCCCAAACACCGGGAGCCAGAGACGCTCCGCGCGGGGAGGAAGATTGGCTGGGTCCTAACGCCCTGAGAACACAGACAGCTCGGTCCCTCCCGCCTCCCGAGCCGGCGCAGCTCTCCGGCGACTCCCAACAGAGATCGGATTTTGGGGACGGCAACGTCCAGCAGTCCCACATTTCGCGTGCATCGGGCGGGCCGCGCAGAAAGCCCCAAAGGATAGACTGTCACCTTGGAACCTTCATGCCTGCAGGGACTCCAAAAACTGGTGAGATATCGGCGCTCGCGACCAGATCACCGAGTGGGGGAGGAGATGCATCACTATACCTGCAGGGAACCCTGGGAGGGCGGGGGAGCGGTCTTACACACCTCACCCAGGTCACTAGGTAGGGAGTATCTAACCAATATCTGTACAGCCTTTTAAGCGGAACTCTCAGCAGAAAGCTTAAGGGACATTCCCCCAAAGAAAAGTCATTGGAGCAACCTCTGCAGCAGACCTTTGCCTGCTGAACTGA
>PVLD010028564.1:7253-19371 GCA_004027595.1 Dinomys branickii
AAAATATCATTTGTGCTATCTCTTGCTTCTTAACTGACTCCAACCAATCTGAAGTTATCCTTCTTTGCCTCATCTAGCAGCTGCTGGATTGATTTCTCACCATCCCTTGTTAGTTTTAAGGAATCTTTCTTTTCATGATTGCTAACTGCAAGCCTGTGCTCTATATCTGAGAACCTGTCCTCATATTGGCTTACTCTGATGTGGATACTTTCAGTGGAATTTTTATTCTACTGGTTATCTGCTTGAATGCCTTATGGATTCCATTTCTTTCCTATGCTGAGCATTCATGGCTTCCATAATTTTCTTAAGCTCCACTATTTTTTGTCTGTATCTGCTCTAGAGTCACTAAGCATGATTTTCATTATGGATATCATCTCTTCAGTTATCTAAGAAATTATTTCTGATTGATTTTTTACTAGAGCCTCATTGAGTTGCTTTGTTGTTACCACTTCAGAGAGGCCAGGTGGGTGGCTTTCAGATTGTCCCACCTCATTGCCCCCCTGGGTTTGCCTTTGGTGAACTGGATGTCATGGCTTACATCTTGTTTAAATATCTTCTCATTTTCTTTGCTTTTTAAAAATTTAATTCCTGGGGTGATGCTTGTAAATTGCCTATGGTGGGCTAGTATTTAGAACCCTTAGGAAATGAGTAATTCTCTGAGGTATCTTCCAGGTGTAGCTGGTTTTGGGGTTTTGAGACTGCTGCAAGATCTTACCTCTTCAATTTTTTGAGGATGTTCACCCCCCCTCCCCCCAGTTCCTTGGCAGTATGACATATTATTTTCTGTGACCCTTAGTCAGTCTCAGTGTAGGGATTCCGAGAAGAATAGCTGTTCAGACCAATTATGTCACTTTTAGCTATAGTGGTACCATCAGCAATGACAATAGCATCAAAAACAGCCTAGAACATGACAAACTGAGCTAACCCTTAATTTGCCACTTTCAACCATATGAACTAGATTTGTGGGTATATCACAAAATCTAAAAGAAACAAGAAAATTATATGCAGTATACATGTCCTTAATATGTTAATTTTGCCCTCAGGGGTTAAAATTTAAAATGGGTTAGGGAGAAAATAGAGAAATGGAAGAAGAGGAAGAGATTAGAAGTGAGGTTGGAGGACAAGCGGGGGATCATGTTAACTTTGGGAAACTGGTGCGGAAGACTGGAGGAAAAGAGAGATGGAAGAGATAAGAACAGAACATAATCACAACCACAAAGAGGCTAGAAACAGTGTTCACACTCATATAAAAACAAGACCAAACAATAAAGGAGAAAAAACAAAAACAAAACCACCATCACCACCATAACAAAAAAAACAAGAGAGAGAAAAAAGGAAAAAAAAAAGAAAAAAGTCCACTTCCAAGTTTGTCTCTGCTGTCACTGGTAGACGATGTGTGGAGACAGAGTCCTAATCTCTGTTGATTTATCCCAGCAGGCCAGCTGTAGCTTTTTGATGGGCTAATGGGTAATCTCAGTGAGCCTGCACCTCCTGGCTGAGACCAGACACATTATACCTGCAGCCATCAGTGCCTTCCATTGGCCTGAGCCCAGCTGGGAGCTGCTGGATGGAGCCAGCAGCCACACTGAGTTCTGTCCAAGATGGTTCCCAGCCAGTTTCTTCCTTGTGCAGAACCCTCAGCACTCACCACCAGCCAGTGCAGTCCTTCACATCCACTTCTCCCTTCCGCTGCTGCGTTTCTGCATGGAGGCCTTTGTGGTTGCTAGCAGTCTCAGGTTTCAACCACTTCTCTTGTGTAGTGAGTCCTGTCTCAGGGAGAAGGTGCCAGCAGCTACCTTCTTCTTCACTGAAGTTTCTCTCTTCACTCTCTCCATGGGCTTCAATTCATGCTTCAGATCCTTTCTGAGTCCAGGGGACCCACTGCCCTCTGTGTTGTCTTCCTCACATTACTATATTCCAGCATCTGGTTGGCACCTCTCAGAGAGGCTTTTTCTCTGGTGCTTACCCCTCTGCCATCTTGGTATTCCCTTCAAAAAGTAGATTTTAAGAGACCCATCAATAAAAAATTATTAAAACATATAGGATTTAAAAGAAATCAAAGAGAAATTATAATCAATTATTATTTTGTTTATTGTACCTGTTTCTATACAAAATAATCATATCCATTGTGGGAAATTCTACATAATATATCTTAATTATTTTTCCTTTTATTTTCATCTTTTTGAGACAGGGTCTCACTATGTAGTTCAGGCTGGACTTGAGCTCACTTTGTAGCCCAGGCTGGTCTTGAACTCGCAACGACCCTCCTGCCTCAGCCTCCCAAGTGCTGGGATTACAAGTGTGCGCCACCATGCTTGGTAATTCTTTTTAATTTGGATATTTATCTGTAACTTTCTTCAACAACATTTGTGTTACTCCAGCTGGAAACAATGAGGTACAATCAATCCAGGACCCATGTAATCTAAAGTTTTGCTTTAGATCACGTAGATATTTATTAAACATTAACTCCAAAGCAAACAGGGAGTTAGTGATTTTGAGGAGAATTTATTTTTTCAGTAGTTGGTATTGAACCCAGGGCTTTCATATTGAGCTATAGTCCCCAGCCCTTTTTTATTTTGTATTTTGAGACAAGGTCTTATCACTAAATCATTTAATTGTCCAAGCTGGAAACCTTCTGCCTCAGCCTCACAGAATACTGAGATTATAGGCATGTGCCACCATGCCTGGCTTGCATGAACTCTTTATGTCACTTCATGTGATCCCTCCTTTTGCATGGTACCATGATGCTATCCGCTATATTGTGGTAGCCCAAGGGGCCTCACAAGAACCCAATACATGCTAACACAATGCTTGGCCCTTCAAAATTGTGAGATAAGTAACCTCTTTATAAAGTAACTGGCTCCAGGTATTTTGTTACAGAACCACAAAATGAACTGAGGCACTTTTTCTGTGGATATCTCCCCTTATACTCCCAGTATTTTCTTCAAAGTGGTTTGTTTCCTACTTCTTCATATGTGACCCAGTGTAACCCAGGTTCTAGGATAATGGGCGGGGATCAGTGCATAATTTGAAAACAAGTTCTGACTCTGATGCTTGTTTATTCTACTTTGTGTGTGTGTGTGTGTGTGTGTGTGTGCGCACGCGCGCGCGCGAGCATGTGTGTGTTACTGAGACTTGAACCCAGAGCTTTGTGAATGCTAGGCAAGTGCTCTGCATTGAGCTACATCTTTAGCATCCCCTCTTTTGTGGTTCAGGGGGATCAAACCCAGGGTTTCCCACTGAGATGTATTCCCAACCCTTTATTTAATTTTCAATTTTGAGACAGGGTCTTGCTGAATCACTAAAACTAAATTTCCTGGGCTCGGCCCAAATGTGCAACCCTTCTGCTTCAGTTTCCCAGAGTGTGGAGGGACAGGCATGAGCAACTGTGCCTGATTTCTCTTAGGATTTGGGGAAAACAAAGTGATCCGCGGTACAACCACTACCTTGCAAATTAGTACTTCTGTCTTTCCCATTGCAAAAAGATACAAACAAATGTGACATATAACTCTGTCAGCGTTTTGTTACACACTGCAGAAACCATTTTTAGCTGGTCTAAAAAAAGACGACTTACTAAGTAATATTAGGTAGCTTACTGAGTCTATAAAGTTGTTCACAGATGCAGCATGGAGCCTTTATTGCTAGCAATAACACCCAAATTACATTGAAGCTCTGACCCAGTGCAGCTATCACTATTTGGCAAAGACACTGCTGCATTTCCTGCTAACTCCACCAATTTGAGCAATGGGTGCTACTGTAGGAATTTCCGGCATCAACCTCTCTGTCTTCTACCTCACTACCAGAACGACTCTGCACAGTGCTGCCTTCTTCCTCCTCCTCCTCTTCCCCTGTTCCCCTCCTTCCCCTTTCCTTTTCTTTTCTTCTTCTTCCCTCCTGTCCCTTCTCCTCCCTCTCCTCCTCCCCCTTCTTCTTCTTCTCCCACTCCTTCTCCTCCTCCTCCTCCTTCTTCGTGATTTCTTCTTTATTTCATCAATCTCCCTTTCAAAGTTTTTGTTCTAGCTGCATCAAGAGTCTGGAAAGTTTCTGTTTTCTGTAACGAGAGGTGTGGTCTTACAAGGAGAGAAACCCCTTTGAACATCTGCCTCAGGGCAGATGTTTAAAGATGCTAGATGAACGTAAAGAATAAATATCTGTTATAACATGAAAAGTTGAGAAGGAAAGGGTATTAGACATTGGTCATTTATATAAATACCTCTCCAGCTTCAACATTACAACTTAAAGGAGTTCAGTAGTACAGCCAGATATATTATCTACATATAAGAATATTGGATTCTGACCAACAATAATCAATTAAAAATGTTAAAATAACTTAGACATTTTAAGAGCACAAAACCCATATAATACCCAGAAGTTAAGCTAATAAAGAATACAAAAAATTATAGAAAAGACAATATGACTCTAATATAAAAAATAAATATCATGTTAATAGATATGCTGATTTAAGATTTTAATAATTTAATTTCTCACAAATTAACCTGTAAATGCAGCATAATTCTAATAAAAATTCCAGAAGGATTTTGGGAAAGAAATCAACAAAGTGATTCTAGAATGTATTTAATGACTATCTAAGGGGAATTTTGATCAGATCTCTAAGTGAAGGGAGCAGTGTGGAAAGTCAAGAAACAGATCTGTGTATACATGGGAGTTTGTTGTATGGTGGAGACCCAACAGCACACATCAGCAAAGAAATGGATTGTTTAGTGGATGTACTGGGAAAGTCAGCTCACTGTAACAAGAGAAAATACAACCAAATCCCTATCTCCTATTATATAAAAAATAAACTTCAAATGCATCTAAAAATCTGAAGAATAAATATACAAGGGGTAACTGAAACATATGGTGAATGTCTGCACAACAGTAAAAGACACATTGCTCTTAATCTCGCTCAAACTACACCCCCCTCCCACTTTGAACACACCTGTCCTGCCATCCTTGCCACTTTCTGAAGCAGTTCTGGAAGTCTTCTCTCCAGAATGTTCTTGTAAGCTGTCCTAAAACACAAGGCAACTGCTGCTGCAGAATGCCACCCAACTGGTGAAAACATCCAGGCTGGGGAAAACACCACCAGGTGTCCTCACCCCACTTATTCACAAGATCTGGCACTGATGCAACTTCTGGTTCTTCCTTATAAGCAAAATGCCCACAAAAGATGAACATTTTGAATCAATTTGGGATGTCAAGGCAGCCAGGACCGTGCCACTGAAGACATGAAAGAAGACTTCCAGGACTGCCTCTGAGAGCGGCAAGGAGGGCGGGGTATCAGTGGTCCATGCCTGTAATCCCAGTGTTTTGAGAAGATGAGCCAGGGGGATTGCAAGTTTGAGGCTAGACTAGGCGAGATCATGTCTCAAAATAAAATTAAAAAGGGATGGATGGAGATGTACCTTAGTGTGATGGCTCATATGACAGAAAAAGGGGGGACAAGAAGGATGGGATGAGTATGTTTGAAGCAAGGTGTAGTATTTTGAGGGGGATTAATGGGAATGTGTCTTTTAGAATAATACATTTTAAAAAATTAAGTCTGCATTATGTGTTTAAGTATTGTGCATAACATTAAAAATCAGCGAAGTAGCGATGGATTGTTTATCAAACGGCATTAGGAGAATTAGTTCATTATAAGAAGATAAAATTAAATCCCTGTCCTCTATTATATTACAAATAAACCCCAAATGTATTAAAAATGTAGAGATTATAAAAGCAAAGGAGGAAATACAATTATTAGGTAAAGAAAGGGGTTCTTTCTTTTTCTTCCTTTCTTTCTTTTTAAGACAGGGTTTCACCATGTAGCCCAAGCGTTTCTTGAACTTACAGTGGTCCTTTTTCTTCAGCCTCCCAAATGCTGGGGTCACAGGCTTGTTCCATCATGCCTGGATATTTTCTTCTTTTTGACATATTGACTCTTTCATTGGTATGTTTGGAGTACATACAATTTATATTCATTTGAAAGGATTTCTTTATTCCATTTTTCTTTTTTTAATCTTAATTATTTTTTAAGGATTTCTTTAATAGGTGTCACAGGATGGGTTCACTGGGAACAGACTCTCGGGCCGAGATTCACACGCAGGAAGTTTATTTGCTGTTGGACTCCACACCAATAGAGTAATAGAGGCCACAGAATTGTGCAGAGGGAGCAGTTGGCCTGCGGCATGGTCTCAGCAAAGGCCTCAACTGATCCCGCGGGACCTTGGAACTGGGATAGCACTTCTCAGATGCACTGAGTGGATGGAACTTTGAGTCTTGCATTGATTTGTCACTGGCTACAGGCTGCTTCCCGAAAGGGCACCTGAGCCTGGGAAAGCCAGCTGGTCAAGTCAAAGTTCAGCTTGCCACTCTCCACCTCTTGTCTGTTATGACCAAGGCTGCAGTGGATGTGGGTGTACAAATATCTTTGTGAGATTCGGCTTTTAATTTTTAGGATATATACCCAAAATTGGGATTGCTGGATCATATAGTAATTTTATTCTTACTTTTTAAGAGGAGCTTGCAGGGCTGTTTTTCCATACAGCTGTGCTATTTTACTTGCTTACTTACAGTATATAAGAGTTCTAATTTTGCCATGTCCCTGGCCAACAATTGGTTATTTTTCATCATCCTAATGGGTTTGAGGTAATATTAAAATTTTCATTGTATTTTTTAATACAAGTGTTTTTTAAAGTAAGTTTTATTATCTTATATTTCTAAGAGCAACAAATTGTGTTCATTGTAGAAAACTGGGAAAATGCAGGAAATCATAATGAAGGAAATGCTGGGCATGCTGGCGCATGCCTATAATTCCAGGACTCGGGAGGCTGAAACAGGAAGATCCTTGTGAGTTCCAGGGCAGCCTGGGCTACCAAGTGAGCTCAAGTTCAGCTTGAACTGCATAGTGAGACCTTGTCTTAAAAAGACAAAGAACAAAAAACCCAAAAAAACATAATAAAGGAAATGAGCATCACTTGGAATCCTGGTAGGACGATCAGTGTTAACACATAAGCCTGTGTCTGTTCAGTCGCTTTTTTCTGTCCCTATACACACATGGCTGATTCTGGCCCACACTAGCTTTAGGGACAACTTAGCCATAAGCATCCTCTTCACTGGGTGAATGCAACCCTGGACCAAGATGTGCAGCTTGATAAGCAAAGCACAGCTAGGGTTCAGACCCTACTTGCCTCCAGGGCAGGTGCTCTGAACAGTGTGTGTAACCATATCACAGTTCTGAATGTACCCAGGGGTTTTATTTCATTTGTTTATAAAATTAAGATCGTAGCCAGACATGGTGGTTCGTGCCTGTAATCCCAGAACTCTGGGAGGCTGAGGCAGGAATTCCAAAGTTTGAGGCCTGTCTGGGCAATTTAGCAACTTAGTGAGACCCTGTCTCAGAATAAGAAGGGCTAGACATGTAGCACAGTGCAAAGGGCCTGAATTTAGTCACAATTACCATAAAAAAAAAACAAGCAAATGAAAAGCAAGCTCATATTAGTATGTAGACTGTTTTTGGGTGGAATATAATTTAGTCAATACTTTTTGGATAGTTGTTTAAAAAGTTCTGATGTTATAAAATCTTGCTGGTATGCATATTTAAAATTAATTCCTTAGGATAAATTCCTAGAAAATGCCTTGAAAATTAAATTTACTAAGTGCTAAATTTACTAATGTGCCCTGGACTGTGCTCAGAAACCGCACAGATGGATGGTTAGAGTGATATAGATACTATCTTTTGTTTTGGTACTGGGAATTGAACTCATGACCTTGAGCTTGCCAGGCAGATGCTGTGCCACTGAGCTGTACCCCAGGTCCTATTATCTCTTTTTAGAGAGAAAGCTGAAGCACAAGAATTGAAGTTGATTGAAGTAACAAGCTGGAAAGTGGTAGAGTTGGGATTTGAGTACCTGTTTGTTGGCTCTGTCTGCTGCAGAACCTGGGCTTTTAACTTTCTGGAATGATTAACTTTAAAGGATGAGACAGATGGGTTTGAGAAGAACTTTCAGAGTAAAAAAGCCTTACATCATTAGTAGAGTAGAGCCTGACCATTTGATAATTTCCATGGGCAACGGGAGCATTCAAAAGCAATGGGCTTTTATTAATGTATTTGTTAGAAAGACTTTCTTGACAATATGATTAATATTCCAACAGGATACACATTGTTCACTTCTGAGCTCTTTTTAGGAGAAGCAATTTTAGAAGATAACTTAAATTTAGATTTAATCTGGCTACAAATGATAATGCTTTCATGTCCCTTTTAGTTTAGATTTCAAGTTATCTGGCACAATAAAGGAATAGCTTTGACAACCTTACCATAGGCCTCTCACTCTCCTGTGCTGCATCTTAGTGTCTGCTTTTCTTAGACTGGTGTCCTTTGTCCCCTGCCTCATAGGGATGTTAAGATCTACAGACCTATGATGAGCTCTGTGGACAGAGATCCTTTTTTTAAAGACAGGGTCTCACTAAGTCACTGTTACGGTTGATACATTGTGTCAACTTGGGGAGTCTGGAGGTTTAGCTGAGTAACTCAGCAGTTGTAGATCTTGGGGTGAAAAGGACATGCCCTTACCCTTCTGGGATGTTGTTTATTGTGTTAATTTGGGAAGTTTAAAAGGTTAACTATGTGATTCAGCAGGAAGCCAGGGTGCTTACTTTGTACACATCCTGAGCCTATGGAAAGGAGGGCATGGAGACTGTGTGAGAGCTACATGCCCCCTGGGTGGGGGCAGGCTGTTTACAAGGTAGAGGAGAGAAAGAGGCTGCTTGCCTGCAATTCCACACATTTGCTGGTTGTTTGCTGCCATGAACAGTTTGCCCTCTGCCATGTGCCACTCTGCCTCTGAAGCAGCCAAGTATGGACTGAAACTTCCGCAAACTGTAAGCTAAATAAACCTTTCCTTCCTTCATTTTGGGTGTTGGGTATTTTGTCTCAGCAACAAGAAAAAAGTAACCAAGACAGTCACTAGGTTGTCCAGGCTGGGCTCAAATTTGGGATCTGCCTGTCTCAGCCTTCTGAAGTGTGGGATTACAAGCATGTGCCACCTTGCCTGGTTATCCAAACCTGAATTCTTATAGCTTACTTGTAGAAATGTAAAGCCATTTTGGAAAGCTTTGGTCATATTAACTAAAGCTCATCATATACACTGCTTATTCTCCAACAATTCTCCTAATAGAAAATATTTATGTCAGAAAAGTTAGAACTACAGAAAAAGCACAAAGAAAAAAAAAGCCATCATCCAACTATCAAGATAACCATTACTTGCATTTGTAAAGACAGTGATACTTAACTCATTGATTGGTAGTAGGCTTACTTTATATGATAATACATTGGGAACGTATTTCCATGTAAGAGATTTTTAACAAAATTTTGTTTTTTAAAATTTTATTTTATTAGCACATGTTTGCAGTACATGTAGTTTATAATCACCTTGGGGAATGGTTACATGTACGTACCATAGCTTGTTTCTTTTGTTAAAATCTTCCCATACCATCATAATAAAGGAAATGCTGGGCATAGTGGTGCACGCCTGTAATACCAGTACTCGGGAGGCTGAGGCAGGAGGATCTTTGTGAGTTCAAGACCAATCTGGGCTACAAAGTGAGCTCAAGGCCAGCGTGAACTGCATAGCAAGACCCTGTCTCAAAAAGATAAAAAAAAAATCTTCTCTTTCCTTTTCCCTCTCTCATCTTCCAGTTTCCCTATCCCAGTTTTCATTCTTTTTGGTAGTATTAAACTTAGCTCATCTTATGGCATCATACTATAGCAATTTTTACATTAACTGAGGTTACTAGGCTCCTGTACATGGCACATCTTTATTCTTGTTTTCCCTCTACCTGCTCACCCTCATCCTTGTTCCTTTGGTCCATTTCCATATTGCAAGAGATCCATTCCCTTGTCCTCTTCTTGCCTTCCTTTCCATCCTTTATCATTCTCTCTGTACTTTGCCTCACTCAATGAGAGATACCATACAGTATTTAAACTTGTGTGTCTGGTTTATTTCACTCAATATTATATTTTTCCAGGTTAATCCATTTTTTACAAATGTCTCAAATTTGTCATCTGATAAATGATTGGGCTGAGACCCACACGGAACCAGACCAGACATTCTGATGGGAGAAGAGTCTTCATTGGGCAGGAGAGTGACATGGTGGGCTGCCCAGTGGAACAGGACAGCCCCCAGCTGAGCAAAGCATGGGGTTTTTAAGGTCTCTTCCGGGGAGGGTGTCTATGGGCCAGGACAGCCTGAGCGGGGGTGGGCTGTTTGCCATAGGTGAACATCTAGTCCTGCCAAGGCGGGTGAGGGTGGGGTTGGCTGTTGTGGTTTGGGAGGAGGGGAGCTGAAGTGGAGGTTAGGGAAGGAAAGAGTCTTTGATCAGCCCCCATGTGGGGCATTGTCTTATGACTTATCATCCTTATATTGACTTATCATTATCCTGTGTAGCTGAGTAGTAGTCCATTACCTATAGATACCCCATTTTCTTTTCTTTTGGTGGGGGCGGGTACTGGGAATCCAATTCAGGGCCTTGTGCCTGCCAGCAGGCACTGTGCCACTGAGCTACATCCCTGACCCCTGCTACCACATTTTCTTCATCCATTTATCCAATTATCTGTTGGTGAGTATCCAAGTTGCTTCCAGGATTTAGGAAAGGTTTGCTTTGGCTCATATTTTAGAGTTTTCGGTTTTCCAGGATTTAGCTGTTATGAATTGTGCTGCCATAAACATTAGTAGGCAAGTATTGCTATAATATGATGTCTTAAGCAGTTCAGGGAAGATACCTAGTAGAGGGGTAGCTGGACCATATGGAATTTTGGCTTTCAGTTCTTTGAGCAGTCTCCATAATGATTCCACATGGTTGTACTAGTTTCCATTCCCACCAACAATGGAGGGTTCCTTTATGACCACAGGCATGCCAGCATCTGTTCAATTTCTTAGTGATTGCTGTTCTTTCCAGAGTGAGGTGGAATTTTAGGGTTGTTTTAAGTTGCATTTCTCCAGTGGTCAGAAAACATTTTCTTATATATTTACTGACCATTTGTATTTCTTCTCTGTGAAGTGTCTGTTCATTTCCCTTGTCTATTTCTTGACTGAGTTTTTAATTTTAAGTGATTTAATCTTTCGGAGTTCTTTGTATATTCTAGATATCAGACTTCTAAGGAGTGACTGGCAAAAACTTTCATTCTTTATGTTGTCTCTTCACTGTACTGATTGACTTTTTTGCTGTACAGAGTTTTTAGTCTGGTATAACCGCATTTATTGATTCTTGCTGTTATTTCTTGCACAATTGAGGTTCTGTTTAGAAAATCCTTTCCTATACGTATGTCTACAAGACTTTTACCTATTCTACCTGCCAGGTTTAATGTTTCTGTTCTAATGTTTAGATCTCTGATCCACTTTTGTTTTAATTTAGTATATGGTGAGAAATAAGAGCCCAGTTTCCAATCTTCTGCAAACAGTAAACCAGTTTTCCCAGCCCCACTCATTGAATAGTCTGTCTTTCCTTCAACATACACTTTTGGTTCCTTTCTCAAAGATGAAGTAGTTGAATGTGTCTGGGGAAGTTTCTGCATCCTCTAGTCCTTCCACTGATCATGTATCTGTTTTTTTTTTTTTTAATTTTATTTTAAAGACAAAAGAATGGAGACATATGAACCAGAAAAGCCATAAACAATACAGAAAATACAAAGTTATACAGAATATAGTAGGGAATTAGAACTGGATGTTGTATTACATAGTTCTCTTCACATTAGTTAACACAAAAACATTTACCAAATTATAGATAAGATAGTAGGGAATTTGCACTGGATGCTGTATAATATAAAGTTATCTTCATTTCTGCTAGTACAAAAACGACTGAGGAAATACAGAATTATAGAGAACATAGAAGGGAATTAGCTCTGGATGCTGTCCTACCTAATGTTACCTTCATCTTTGTTATTCAGGTTACACAGATGATGGCCCTTTTGATCAGTTCGTTTTTTCTCCTCCCTCATCTCTGTTGCCCTACCACTCAATCAGTCATCTTCCCTGTGATAATAACTGTACTCCTGGGTTTATCTATATCCTTGGACTCTCACCTTGGGAAGAGATATAGCTGCCTCAGGCTATACTATAACATACAGGGGTGTATACAAACT
>PVLD010028565.1:0-19257 GCA_004027595.1 Dinomys branickii
ACGGCCTCGAAGACGCGGAAAAAGAGAAAAAACTTGCCCAGACCAAACAAAAGTACCAGCTCTTGGCAGCAGCTCTTAAGCCTCAGGAACCCAAACATTGTCCACTTGGCTCCCAACCAATAAGCAGCCTCCGGGGCCCTGCTTCAAATGTGCACAAGAGGGATGCTGGGCGCATGAGTGTCCAAACCCACACCCGCCCCCAGGTCCTGTCCTCAATGCAAGCAGAAGGGACACTAGACAGTGGATTGTCCCTTCCTACAGCAGCAGGGGTCCTCTGCTCCAGTCCCAACAGCCCCCTCCCTTTCTTCACTCATGGACCTCTTGGGCCTTGCCCATGCCAGCTGACGGGGGCCAGGCTTCCATGCCCCCACCAATGAGACGAGCGAGGTTCTGCTGATATCCGAGGAGCCCAGGGTACTTATCCAGGTGGCGGTTAAGTCCATTTGACTCCTTGTTGACACAGGGGCCTCAAGGTCCATTCTCCCATGTTACTCAGGACAAACCTTTCCCTCTCAGATCACTGTGATGGGAGTCGAAGGCCTTCCCCAGTGCCCACTCTCCACAGGCCCACTGCCCTGTCTTATCAGTAGTCAGCTCTTCACCCATGACCCGATGTCCGACCCCCCTCTTGGGGCGAGACACCCTCAACAAGCTATGCGTTACCCTCTCCTTTCCAAGGCCTCTCAGGCCCTCACTCCTGGCTATCCTCCCACCCCCTCCCCTCTCTCCCGACACACCTCCTAACACCCCTTTCCCCTTAGATCAGGTTAGCCCAGCTGTCTGGGACACCACTCAGCTCACGGTGGCTGACCATCACAGCCCTATTGTCCTGATCCTCCAAGACCCTCCCCACTTCCCAACCCATCCCCAATTCCCCATCTCTCTCCGTCACCCATCATAGGCCAACTCCTCAGACAGAAGCTCCTCCTCCCTACATATTCCTGCTATAGTTCCCCCGTCCTCCCTGCAAGTTAAGCCAGACGGGACCTATCCGCTGGTCCAGGACCCCAGGTCATCAACTCGGCCAGTCGCCCAGTCGTCCCCAACCCATACGCTCTACTCAGCCATATTCCGCCCACCACCACTCATTTCTCTGTCCTAGACCTTGAGGGCGCTTTCTTTACCATCCCACTAGATCCCGCCTCCTACCCCCTCTTTCTTTCACCTGGGAAGACCCAGCCACTCAAGTGACCTCCCAGCTGCCATGGACCGTCCGCCCACAGGGGTTCCAGGGGAGCCCCCACTTTGGTCAGGCCTTAGCGGCTGACTTGGCCACTCCAGATCTGAAACCCAGACACCTGCTCCAGTACACTGATGACCTACTTCTCTGCAGCCCTTCTCTCCATCTCTCTCACCTCCACACCACCATACTCCTAAATTTCCTTTCTCAAAGGGGCTGCAGGGTTTCTCATGACAAGGCGCAGCTCTCGTTCCCCTCCGTCTGATACCTGGGGTTCCAGCTCACTCCCTCCGCCCGAGATCTCACAGTGGACCGGAGGGAGGCTCTCTGTTCCCTCATGCCTCCCACCATCAGACAGAAAATTCAATCTTTCTTTGGGGTGGTGCTATACTTCCGTCTCTGGATCCCCTGTTATGCCCTCCTGGCACGACCCTTCTATGAGGCAACTCGAGGCCCCATACAGGAGCCCATAAGAGACCCCCATCTCAATGGGCCTTCACCCAGATCAAACCTCTGCTCCTACAGGCACCCGCTGTAGCTCTTCCTGACCCAACTCAGCCCTCCCACCTCTTCACTTCAGAGGTTCACGAACAGCTTTGGGGGTCCTGGGTCAACACAAAGGCCCTGACCTCGCCCCCACAGCATATCCTCCAAACAACTACACCCTACCACACGAGGTTGGTTTCCTTGTCTTAGAGCCTTGGTGGCCACTGACATCTTAACATAAGAAGCCCGAAAACTTACAGTGCAGGGACAAATTGCGGTCTATTCTCCTCACAGAGAAGCTTCGCAGACGTCTTCTCACACTAGGCCCTATACCTTCTGGCTCCTTCCCGCCTTCAACTCTTCCACCTCACTTTTATAGGAAACTCACAGGTCTCCCTAAAACTATGCGGGGCCCTTAACCCCGCCTCCCTTCTCCCCCTCTCTGGCACCAAACCCACCCATTCACGTCGTGAAGCCCTCACTGACCTCATCCCCACCGCTACCTCTACGGAGACCCAACCCCTACCCGATGCCCAACATACCTGGTTCATAGATGGGAGATCCTCCTCGGGCCCAGATGGGCCCAAGGCAGGATATGCCACTGTCTCTTTAACCCACACCACCGAGGCCAGTCCCCTTCCCCTCTGCACCCCCTCCCAAAAGGCAGAACTCATAGCCCTCACCCGAGCCTTACATCTGGCCTCCGGGACTACTGCCAACATCTGCACAGACTCCAAATACACCTACCACATAATTCACCACCACGCGGCCATCTGGGCAGAACACAGGTTTATCACCACCAAGGGCTCCTCCACCTAAAACGGCAGGCTTCTCTTGCGGCTCCTTGAGGCAATTCCCCTTCCCATCCAGGCCGCCATAATTCATTGCAGAGGACACCAACAAGTCACCAGTGTGATATCCAAAGGCAATGATCAGGCAGACAGAGCAGCCACACAGGTGGCTCTGAGGCCCTGGCCCCCTCCCTCTCCTCTGACACAAACCTAAGTTCTCGCCACCCCTCCCCTGGCCCCCAAGGGATTCACTTACCCACACCACCAACTAAAACTTCTCTCCCAAAAGGGTACTTCATCTGGCCCCAAAGACTGGCTCTTCTTGGATGGCAAATTATTGCCTCTCAGCTGACCAGGCTCCAACCTTTCTCAGCCAGCTCCATACCTCCCTACACATAGGATGGAGACCACTGAAGAGACTCCTAGATTCCATTATATATTTCCCAGGCCTCACCTGTGCCCTCCAAAAAATCTCCTCCCAATGTCCGAGTTGTTCCAAGATCAACCCACAAGGGTCCCTGTGAGACCTCCACCTTTCTCCCCCCACCAATTTAGGGGATCCCTCCCCAGAGAGGACTGGCAGATAGACTTCACACACATCCGGACACAAAAACCTGAGATACATTTTAACCTGGGTGGACACCTTCATGGGATGGATCGAGGCTTTCCCTGCCTCCCATGAGACAGTAGACACCGTCACACAGACCCTCCATCAGACATCATCCCTCACTTTGGCCTCCCTTGCTCCATCCAGTCAGACAATGAACCAGGCTTTATCTCTAAGATCACCCAGCAGGTCTCCGGAGCTCTCAGCATTCACTGGGCCCCACACACCCCCTACCACCCACAATCACTGGGAAAGGTGGAAAAGGGTAACCATCTTCTCAGAATTCATCTCTCTAAACTCTCCCTTGAAACCTAACAATCATGGCCATACCTCCTACCTGTGGCCCTTGCCTTACGCAGAGCAGCCCCCCGCCAACCCTCCAACCTCAGCCCCTTTGAACATAAGTTCAAAGGGGCTGCTTCTAACCCCCTCATCAATTACCTGCCTCTCCTTTTCCTCATCTGCAACCTCCTATGATCACACGCAGACCAAAACATACCCAAACCTGACAAAACCTCAGTGCCCCTACCGGTACAACCAGGCGACCAGGTGCTCCTCAAGGATCTGTCAGCCCCAGCCACCAGGCCCCGCTGGCTCAGCCCATTCACCGTGGTGCTCAGCACTCCAACTGCCACCAAGCTCCTCGAGAGATTGGCCTGGGTCCATCTCACCTCCCTTTAGAGGGCGCCCTGTTGACAGGACAACAACCAGATAAGCCTGCCTGGTCTTCTAAGGCTCTCTACCCCACAAGGCTCCTTCTAAAACATACTCCTCCTCTTCCCCCATCCTGGAATGATCAGCCGCCTGCTCCTAAGAGTTTCCACCTCCCTCTGCCTGGGTGGCACCCCGGGGGCCTGGTGCTTCACCGTCAGTGCTTCCAGCCAACAGCTCAATTTTTCAGACTGTCCCTTGACTGGCTGTTCCTCCTCTCTCTCTCGTTTGATGCCTGCACCCCCCCGCCCCACGGGTTGGTCCTCCTGCGGCTCGCTCTCTTGGGAATGCTCTTACTGACACAGTTCCAGGTATCTTTGTTTCTGGCCAGGCCTCAACACTAACGGCCCCCTTGGCAATCAATGCGAAAATTATTGCCCTGCCTGGTCTGACGTGAGAACAGACAGGTTCCTGGTCTCCCCAACCCACTAGAGGAAAAATCCAGCTCTCTATTTCGCTCTGACCCCAACCCACAGCCCTTGCTCCTCCCATAACTGAACCCAATCAACCTCACTGTCCACAACCCCTGGGAAGAAAACTGGACCAAAAGGGTCCGGGCAGGAGCTGGGGTTATAGCTCAGTGGAATAAGCGCCTGCCTAGCAAGTGCAGGATTCTGAGTTCAATCCCCAGTACCGCCAGAAAAACAAAAACAAAACAAAAGGGTCCGGGCAGCTATTTGAGCGAATGGTACTGGCTGAGACCCCTGCGGCGTAATAACAATCACCTGAGCCTGGGCCGCCTCCCCAACTCTGTCTCCTGTTCTCCAGAAAGTCAACAAGTAACTCAATCCCTCCCTCCCCCAGGTACCCACACTGGCTGACTTCTCCAAGGCCCTCCTCCAAGCCGTCCACCAGACCCCACTTAGCCTCTCGGAGTGCTGGATCTGTGCCTCCCTGCTAGACGCCACAGTCATTACCCTCCCACGGTACCACAACTCCTCCACTCCCCACACTGGCCACCCCCCAGTGCACCACAGCCCGGACTGTATCTCCCCCTGAGGCCAACCTAACTTGCTACGGCTCGTCCCAACCCCCACCCCCTCCCGTGCAACCAGGCCATGGTAATTCCCACCATTTCAGTGCCACCTCTGATCAACCCTGTTTTTGGCTCTGCGACTTTGCCCTTTTTCCTTGCTACCCCTCCAACGCAACATGCCTTCCAGTCCTTCCTCTGCCTAATTCACAGCTCTACACGGGGGGGGGGGAATTCAGTGATCGATTCCTATACCCACCCTGTCGCCCACGACGCAGCACCTCTGTTGGCATTGTCCCGGGCTCTTCAGTGTTGGCCGGGGCACTGGGAGCCTCCGCCTTGGGAACTTCCACAGGCCTTAACCTCTGGCTTGGGACACAGCTGACCACCCACATCAAGCAGGTGGCCTCCACATTTGACCTTGTCTGTCCTCAAATAGATCAAGTAGCAGTGGGCATCCTCCAAAACACTCGAGCTCACAGCAGGAAAGGGAGGCACCTCCCTCTTTCTGGGGGAATAATGCGGCATCTATGCCACCCAGTCGGGTCTGGTCCAAGAAAAGATTCAACAAATGTGAGACCAGGCCCGCCAACTTTGCAACAGTCTAGCTTCTCCTGCCTCAGGCACCTGGACGTCCCTTCTTCCTTGGCCCCTCCTGCTCTTGGGCCCCTAGCAGCCCCCTGCATCCTCGCTCATTTGCAACACCGTCCAAAAGCTAACTCAAAATTTTAACCTTATGCTTCTTTCAGATCTCCAGTTTCAACCAGTCCCAACTGATGAACCAGACAGTTCCTATGATGACCACCCAGCTCCATCATCCAGACAGTCTCTTTGATCATGACCAAAGGAAGTAGCCACGGCCACGGAACCTGCCCCTCTCCCCGCCAGATCAAGTCTGGAATGATAAATCATTCAATTGCTCCGAAGCTCCCTGCCCTTTGCAAGAGAAAAAACGGCCTCAATCTGGTCTCTCCCTTTGCAGAATGGGCCAGTCTGAGAAGGTCACCCCTGCCCTTGTCTTGCTTGCCTCCTTAGACTGGCCAGACTGCGAGGGTGTCACAGGGATCAGATGTGCTGCTGGTTGGTTACAACAGCCCGTAAACACGCCCCCACCCCAAAGGCCTTAAAAACCTCACGCTTTACACAGCTCGCAGCTGCTCTGGCCCCCTGGGCAGCCCGCTCCTCACTCCTGCACTATAATAAACCCTCGCATCAGGAGGTCTGGTTTGGTCTGTGTGGATCGCAGCAACCTAGATCTGGCTAATTGTCCATCAATTAATATAATGAATAAACATATTCATATAGAGAAATACAAAGTTTAAGATCACAGCCACGACAAAAGCCAGTATCATTCTTCTACGAGTCAGAAGCTGTTTTACTCATCTCGGTGTGTATAGTAGTAAAAAAGAGGAATGTAATGAAGGAAAAAAACCTTATAAAATAAAAAAGCACTGCTGGGTGTGGTGGCACATGCTTATAATCCCAGCATTTGGGAGGCTGAGGCCAGCCTGGGCTAGATAGTGAGTTCAAGGTCGGCCTGAACTACACAGCAAGACCCTGTCTTAAAATCAAACAAAGCACTAAGTTCTTTCTTCCTGAGAAACAGTATTACAGGAAATAGTTTTTTTTTTTGGTTGTTTGTTTTGGTCATTTTGGAGATAGGATCTCACTATGCAGTTCAGGCTGGCCTTGAGCTCACTTTGTAGCCCAGGCTGGTCTCAAATTTGAGACAATCCTCCTGCCTCAGCCTCCCAAGTGCTGGGATTACAGGTGTGTGCCACCACACCCGGCCCAGAAACCTAAATGTTAAAACAAAGATCCACTGGGTATTGCAGTGCACCCCTATAATCCCAGCACTCAGGAGGCTGAGGCAGGAGGACCAGTTTGTTGTGAGGTTTGTTGTGAGTTCAAGATCAGCCTGAATTGCATAGTGAGACCCTGTCTCAAAAAGCTAAAAACAAAAACAAAAAAAAACCAACAAAAACGGAATGATCTGCTAGAAGATAAAATAGGTAAAACTCTTGAAGACATAGGCAAGGACTTTCTGAACAGAATCCCAACTGAATAAGAAATAACCCTAAGAATCAACAAATATGATTGTATCAAATAAAAAGTTCTTGCATGTCAGAGGAAAGGAGTGAAAAGACAACTCTGAGATGGGAATTCTACCAGCTTCTCTTTGGACAAGGACTAATATCTAGAATATACAAAAATCTAAAAGAAAAAAAAATCAAGACTCCTGAAAGTGAAAGACCCAATCTAAAAGGGCAACTGAAGTGAACAAGCACTTCTCAGGAGCAGCAAATGGCCAGTAAACGTATGAAAAAACCTTCACCATGTGAAAAAAAAACGCTTGCCCTGAGAGAAATACAAATTAACACAAGATTGAAACAATGTTTTTTCTTTAGAAAAAATGGCTACCACAATAAGCCTGGCACTGGCAGGCTTGAAGCTTGAGGGTTAAAAGATGGACCCTTCCACACTGCCAGCGGAGTGTAAACTGCTACGACCCTGCTACAAATAAGGGTGGAGGGCCTCAAAAACTACACCTAGAAATTCCATTTGACATTCCCGTTCTATGGATTTTCCCAAAAGAGTTAAAGACATCATGGGGCAGTGATACAAGCAGATCCATATCTGTAGGAGCACTCTCTTAATAGCTAAATCTTGGAAGTGGCCTGTATGTCCATTAACAGATGAGTGGATTTAAAGAAAAAAAGTGGTTTTACATACAATGAAGTATGACTCTGCCTTAAAGAGGTTAAATCTGAGCTGAGCGTGGTGGCACATGCTCCTAATCCTAGCTATAAGGAAGCTGAGGCAGGAGGATTGCCGAGTTACCAAGCTGCCTGGGCTGCACAGTGAGTTCAAAGCCATCTTAATCTACACAGTGAGACCCCCGTCTCAAAAACAACACAAAACCAGAACAAACAAAACAAGGGAAGGAAAAAGAACAGGTTAAACTTGAGTCATTTGTAGTAAAATGAATGCACCGTGAGACCATAATGTTAGATGAAATAAATCGGTCACACAAGCTTAAATATCGTACGTGAGAACCCTTAAGTAGAAATAAATTAAAGAGCACATCAATGACAGTACTGGGAATAGAGAGGTCTTTTGAAAATGGGAAAGACGGTAAGAGACAGAGGGTGTGGGAGGCAGGAGAGAGTAAAGCGACGAGACGAATTGAGAAGCATCGTGTGTGCCGACTCCTCCCAGCAAATGCAATTGTACATTTATATAGTGCAGACCTGTACTAACAGAAATTTAAAAAGATAACAAAAAATAAAGGTTCTAAGTACTATTTTTTTTCTTCCTTCCAAAATATCTCACACCTACAGAAGGTCACAGCACACTTCCATGCTACATAAAATTACTGGCTTAAACAGTCAGGTGTGGGGGTCTGTACTCCTAGCATGTGGGAGGCTGAGGCAGGAGGATTGCCATGACTTCAAGGCCAGCCTGGGCTACAAAGTGAGCTCAAGGGCACCCTGAATTGCATGGTGAGACCCTGTCTCAAATAAATAAATAGAAAATTTATTCTTAAATCTAAATCTCATAATGCATAAAATAATTTAAAATAAGATTTAAAACAACATACTGACCTAACAGTGCGCATGCTATTGGAAAAAGGGTGTTTTTTTTTTTTAGTAAAAAATAAAAAGTAGCTTCCTATCTAGTCCTAGCTTTCTGGTTCAGTTTTTATTTATTTTTTTCTAGTTCAGTTTTTAAGCACATTCATGCGCCTTTCTATCTGCCAGAAGGAATATTCCTTCCAGGGGTCCTCCTGGGTACCTCTCACTGAGGCACCAACAGCTGTATTAGCAAACCACACGTGAAAGTACTGCCTTGCAATGACACTTTCATAGTGCAAAACCGATGATAAAACAGTTTTTTGGCTGAAAAGTTAATGTCTACACAGTACGTCATTTTCCCTTAAAATGGAGAGAGAGACAAGACAGATAAGCCAGGTGTCGTGGATACGCCTGTAAACCTATAATCCCAGCACTTGGGAGGCTGCGGCAGGTGGATCCTTGAGAGTTAGCAGCTTGGGCTACAAAGTGAGCTCAAGGCCAGCCTGAACGGACAGCGAGACCCTGTCTCAAAAACACAAAAAACCAAACCAAAACGAAACAAAAAACAGGCAGACAGACCAAAAGACAGAGAGAGAGAGACAGAGAGAAAGAGGGACAGCCAACACAGACAGAGATCATACAGTGGCCACGGGGCAGGCATCACTTAGGGACCCCGGGGTGAAAGCGTAGAGCCAAGCTTTATGACCCCAAAGGGCAGGCTGGCTGAGGAGCGCAGGCCAGAACACCGCTGGCTCAGCACAAGGCCCCTGCGGAGCAGCGCCTTTGCACATCACCGGGGATGTGCACAGGCCAGCAGTCGAGGCCATCTGCGGAAAGGAGGGCGCTCTGGAACTGCAAGCCCCACAAGGGCCGTACCTGTAGTCGCAGAGCTTGGGCTGCGTGCCGCACTGCTGCTTGCACACCACACAGTAGCTGCACAGGGGCACGTTGCCGCGGATCCAGTGGTGGGGCATGGCGTCCAGGGCCCTGCTGTCGCCTTTGAGCATGATCTCTTTGCACGGGAAGCGCTTGTCGGCTTTCTTGAGGCAGCCCTCGTCCACGCGGAGCCCACAGCAGTCGCAGAAGGCGCCTTGCAGGATGTGCTGCGCGCACACGCAGCAGTAGGTGGGCTGGCTGAACAGGTCGGTGTCGCGCCAGCCGTGCTTGCTCTTGCGGAAGATGTCCCTGCGGTGCAGCTGCCGCCGCGACCGCTGCAGGCTGCACCACAAGGTGACGAACACGGGCAGCAGCACGGAGCACAGCGTCCACAGCACCAGGTGCTGGTCAGCGAGCAGGCCCTGGGCGGGCGGGCCGGGCGCCGGCCGCCTCTCGCCGTCCATCCTCCGCAGGCCAGGACCGCCTAGGACAGCGGGCGGGGTCGGCGGCGCTCGGCTCCCTCCGCGCTCCGCCGCGGGCTCCCGGGTCAGCGCCCACCGAGTCCGTCGTCCCACCTCCTTCGCCCGCTTCCCGGGAGCCCGGGCCGCCGCCTACTTCCCCTCCCGCCGGCCTGGCCCTGGGCGGGCCGCCGCCCGTACCCGCAGCTCCCCCGGGACAAGGCCAGGCGCGCCGAGACTTAGTCCGAGAGCGCGGCCGCGGCCTCGCACTCCCGCCAGGAGCCCGGCGCTCCGGGCCGCGAGGCACCCCCCGTCGGGCCGCTCTCGCCGGGCCCCACGAGGCCTGTGCCACGGTGCCCGCCGCTCCGGGGCCTACCTCCAGCCCAAACCTTGGGCCGCTGTGCCCCACTCCGTCGCAGCCCAACGTAGGTCGCGCGGGTGGCAAGCAGGCCGCGCGCAGCCGCGCGCGGAGCGGGCACGCACGGTGCCTGGCGAGGGCTGGGCGGGGCCTGCTGCGAGGCAACCTGCTAGTGGGCGGACCGAAGGGTGGGCGGGGCCCCTCGGAGCCTCCCTCCCGTGGTTGGGCGGAGCCGGTGATGGGCAGGACGTACGTGTGGGAGCCCCCCCGTGACTGGGCAGGACCGGATCTGGGGCGGGGCGAAGGTGGGTGGGGAAAGCGGACAAAGGGTGTGAGGTCATAGAAAGGGTGGAGACGCTGGGAGGGGCGGGGCACTGTGGAATAGGGGCGGGATCCTGGGGCAAATGAGGGGACGGACCACCGAGCCTTAGAGAGGGGGGGGGGGTGGACGAGGGCTGTAAATTCGCGACCACAGGAAGTTCTAGTCTGAGTAATTTAAAGCTTAGCTATGACCTTTAACCTCCTGCCCCCCCCCCGCCCAGTGGATGTGGGGGCTGACATGATTTCCACTTTGGACCGAGGAAACGAGCTGTTACATGCTGGAGAATGGGACGGTCTAGGTAAAAAAACTGATGTGTCACCTGCTCTCCAGCTCTAAACGCGCCCTGGTTTAGCGATTGCTGTGTGCCGCACTGCGTAGCACATCCCAGGCTCAGTCACGCCCCAAAGAGGCCCTGCGCCCACCTCGTCCAGCTGCACCCACACTAAATGCGTCACAGCCATGTTACAGATGAGGAAAACGTGCTGAGAGGTTGAGGCGCAGGCTTCGTGTCACACAGCTAATATCAGCTAACTTGTTAAAAACACTTCACTGAACATAGAGGTGCAGGCCTGTAATCCCAGAACTCTGGAGGCTGAGGCAGGAGGATCACAGTGAGTTCAAGGCCACCCTGGGCTACCTAGCCAAACCCTGTCACAAAACAAAACAAAACAAAAGCCCAACCCACTGTGTTTGATTTAGTTCTGAAGGTCAGGGGCAATTACACCAGCCAAGGCAAAGCTTCTCTTCTGTTGTTTTTGCCGTGAGGGCCTTGCCCTGAGGATGTTGCTAAAAGGCAGATTCGATTGTCCTGAAGTCCTGATTTCCTCCCAGGGGTGTCCAGAAGCCCAGCAGGAGGTCGGTTAGGAAGAGTGAGTGGGAGTGTGGTGAAATGGGAGGGGTGTCTGGGGAGCCCTGTCCTCCTGCGTTGTCAGTCTGTGTGGCCCTTGGGTCCCTCATCTGTCACAGGGGGGTGGGCAGACCCCGAGAATCCCTTCTGCCTGGACAGCCCGAGCCTGTGTGCAAGTGCCATCATCACCATTTACACATCCTAGCTGATGCAGGCCTCTTAAATTAGTGTCGGTTTGAAAAGGTAGCCAAGCAAGAGGCCATTATAATTATTATTATTATTATTTGCAATACTGGGCATCAAACTCACAACCTTGCATTTGCCAGGTAGGTGCTTATTCCGCTGAGCTGTATCCCCAGCCCTTATTATTTGGGGATAGGATCTTGCTCTGTAGTACAGGCTGACTTTGAACTCACAGCGATCCTCCTGCCTCAGCCCCCCTAAGTGCTGGGATTACAGGCATGTGCCACCTCACCCAACTAAAAAGTGACATTATTTCACCCCATCCCTATTGTAAAATATTTGGAAAATCTACAGAAAAGTAGAAGGGGAAAAAAAAATCCGTTATCTCTCCTCCAAGCAACTGTTTTTGAGCACTGTTGCCTATTCTGCTATTTTGTGTGGAGATAGTGGCTTATTTTTAGTATATACACTTTCGATGAAATAGTAGGCATTTTCCTGTCTGGCTATTTTAACATTTATTATTATATAATAACTCTTACATGTATCTAAAAGTCCTGTTGCCTGACTGCATAATAAATTCAATAAATAAATTCATGGTAAATTCAATAAATAGAACTTACAGGTTTTTTAGTGTGTGTCTTTTTGAGACAGGGACTTGCTATGGAGTTCAGGCTGGCCTTGAGCTCACTTTGTAGCCCAGGCTGACCTCAAACTTGCAACGATCCTCCTGTCTCAGCCTCCTGACTGCTGGGATTACAGGTGTGGGCTCCTCCACTTCCTAGTTGTTGTTTTTACTATTGTTACAGCCAACTGTGTTGGCTGGTTAGTAGGCTCTAGATCCGGGTGGTGAACCTTTCAGTGCTTTCAGTGAGAAGAAACAGCCTACTGCGGCTGCTGTGCCATGGGTTTCTCACCTCTGCTGTAGATGCTGTGCTGAGTTTATTTAGGGTTCTCATTTTGCACAGGCAGGAAGCTTAGTTGATTTCACACAGCCTGGAGTCATGAATTGGGACTAGGCCTCCAGGTTTGTCTTGTGCCAAAGCTGGAAATTCTCCTAACTCGGGTAGGTTGTGCTGAGTGTGGTTTTTTTACCCAAGACCAGGTTAAATAACCCTAAATTATTGCAGGCTGATCAGGCTCACAGTCTCCCAATCGAGTGGACTGACGAAGGTGTAAATAAAACTTGAGAGAATGGAATATGATTTAAGGGCTTCCAGGAGGAATTAATTCCTTTCCAGCTTCTATATTCTCTGAATTAGCCAAAGACTTTTCTGGGTTGCCTTTATTTGTTAGGTTTACAAATAAAGGGGGGGAATACTGAAGAAAATGCAGGAATCTGGGCAGGAATCTGGGCAGGACTTAGGAATTCTTTCAAGGACAACCTCTAAGTAATATTATGTTAATGTAGGAGAACCATGTTATCTCCAGGAAGGCCTTCACAACAGGGCTGAGATGCCTGCAGCCATAGTCTCCTGGAAGTTAATAGGGATGGGAGCCAGGCGTCCTCAGCTGTGGTCACCTTGTCCTTGAGACATCACAGCATCACAGGCCAATACAGGCCTCAGCAGTGACCAGTGACTCATAGAGGTTCATTTACTATGAATCAGCTGCCCATCTGCAGACAAGGTGCCTAAGCCTCAGACAACTCCCAAGTAAATATGAAAAGCCAATTGGTTAATATTAAATCCTGCTCAGAGTCGCCTTCTAGTGCTCCCCAGCAATTTTTGAACCATCTGCATCAGCATCACTTAAAGAATGTAAATTCCCAGGTCCTGGGCAGGTCTGCTGAAGCAGAAGTATGGCGGAGCGAGCAAACTGCCTTCTTAGCTGTTCTTGAGGTCATTCTTTTATTTATTTATTCAAACTTTTATTTGGCTTACATTTGCAGTGCATAATCTATGGAGTTTATAGAATATAGACCTGCAATTTAAAGAGTAGCAACAAAACGAACTCTTGGGTACCCACTGCCCAGGCTGGTGGAGTGAGCCTTAGGGGCTTCTCCCGGGCTGGTCTGATTGCTTCCTGTGGCCTACCAAAGGGATTGCTTTGCCCAGGGTTTGGGCATCTGCACTACCTTGCTTTTCTCTGATTTTACAGTCCCAAGAGTATCCTTAAACAGGGCAGTTTTGTTTCAAAAGAGTGAAGCACAAGCCCGATCCTAGCTCTGTGGGAAATAGCAATACAGCCGTTGTCCTGGGGCTGCTCCCAGGAAGGCATAAGCTTTTTCTGTCTTTGGGGTGGTCTGGATTGCACTTCCCAGCCGAGCTCGGCTGGGGAAGTCAGTGGGCGCAGTTCTGGGAGGGTCACCCATCCAGGGCCTTGTCTGAGCAGGGCCGAGGTTCCAACGTTTGGCAAAACACATCTCAGGTCTTCAGGGGTCCTTCACGAGCTCAGGAGACCGTTAACCTGGTCTCTTCTCAGGGAGAGATGAGTGTTTCAACTATCTTGTTTTCTCTTATTTTGAAACATCTTTAATTTTGCTTTGTTTTCTAAAATACTCATTTAGTTTTATCCTTAAGTGTTTTTGTTGCATTCTGAATCCCCACTGTTATCTCTCCCGCCCTCTATGGTTTGGTCCAGGTGGCTGAGTGCTGGGGCAGCAGGCCATGACGCAAAGCGGGGCTGTGCAGATAGCCTTGTGACAACACCTGGAAGGTCCACACCTGCCCTCCCAGGTGAAGGCAAACTGGTCCTGACCATCAGGTGCAATAGCAATGGAGAAGGCTCTAGCAAATCCACAACAGAATGGTATTGACCCAGCATCCATTTTTTTTTGTCTTTTTGAGACAAGGTCTTGCTATGCAGTTCAGGCTGGCCTTGAGCTCGCTTTGTAGCTCAGGCTGGTCTTGAACTCTCAAAGATCTTCCTGCCTCATCCTCCCAAGTGCTAGGATTACAAGCATACACTACCACGCCTGGCTTCGACCCAGCATCCGGGTAAGACAATCCATCAGGTTTGTGATGTTGGGCACCCTGCATGCAGTGGAGGAGTCACTGCGTTCAGTTCCTGGGAATGCACAGTCATTCTCCACATCCCAGCTGGCTTCTGCCCTGCCCCTGGGGGAGCCAAATATCACCCCTGCTTCTTCCAGTTTCAAGACAGTCTGTCCCATCTCCTCCTGGCCTCCAGGCAGCCGGTACTGCTTTGAGCACACGTCCCACGTGGCTGGCAGGAGAGTCAGCGGTGCATGGCATGAATGGCCTCAGACTGATTTTTACCATGTGAATTTGCAACCAGAATTCCCCCTGCATGGTGTCGAGCAGAGCACCAGTCAGTACGTCCACCCCCAATGTGTATTCAGCAACGGGGAAACAGACATCATACAGGCATAGGGGCAAGCGCCCACTACCCAAAGTCTCCTGGGCCTTCCAGACCCTGTGCAGTGACCTCCATGCCTTTTTGTGCATGTGGTAGATCCTGTGAAACGGTCTGGGTTTCTGTATATTACTGTTGACTCAGCTCCGGTATCCACCTGATATAGGGGAAGGAAACTCCTAACCTGCTAGATGTGCACAATGCTGCGTTCCTGTTCTGTGCAACCAAGGAGTGAGTTCCAGGAATAACAGGGCTTAGGAGTAGGAAGAATTTACTGAGAGAAAAAAAGCTGTTGTCTGAGAGGGACAGAAGGGGGCCTGGCAAGTGGGCTGCCCCTCTTGTTCTTTTTCTCGTACTAGGGATTGCACTCATGGCCTTGATATTTTTCTACATCCCCGGACTATTTTTTATTTTTTGCTTTGAGACAGGGTATTGCTAAATTGCCCAGTGTGGGCTTGAACTTGCTACCTTCCTGCCTCAGCCTCCCAGTGTTAGGATTGCAGGTATGTGCCCTCACACCTAACCTGAAACTTTTGTTGTCGACTTGTTTTTTGAATAGTCTCTTTCTTCAGTATATGTGCTGCCGAAGTGAGCACAGAATATTCCCTTTCTTTGGCATGCTGTTCACATTCTGTGGAGGAAAAATTTTCTTGAGATAGGGTCTTGATATGCAGTTCAGGCTGGCCTGGAACTCACATTGCAGCCCAGCCCTCGAACTCACAAAAATCCTCTTGCCTCAGCCTCCTGAGCACTGAGATTACAGGCATGTGCCATCACACATGGCTGTGGGAGTGAAATTTTTTATCTTTTTATTTATGTCTTCTCCTTTCTCCCTTCTTCTACACCACTCCCTCCTTCCTTCCTTCTTTTACTCCTAAACACTTTTTTTTCTCTGTACTGGGGATCAAACTCAGGACCTTGCACTTGGCAGGCAGGTGCTTATTCCACTGAGCTATATCCCCAGGCCCTTTGTTTGGTTTTTCAGACAGGTCTTACTCTGTAATTCTGGCTGGCCTTGAACTCACTCAGTATCCCAAGTTGGCCTCAACTCAAGGCGTTCTTCTTGCCTCAGCCTCCCAAGTGCTGGGGTTACAGGCATACACCACTATGCCAAGCTCTTTCTCTTTCTTTCTTTCTTTCTTTCTTTCTTTCTTTCTTTCTTTCTTCCTTTCTTTCTTCCTTCCTTCCTTCCTTCCTCTCTTCCTTCCTTCCTTCCTTCCTTCCTTTCTCTCTCTCTCTCTCTCTCTCTCTCTCTCTCTCTCTCTCTCTCTCTCTCTCTCTCTTTCTTTCTTTCTTTCTTCTTTTCCTACCTTCCTTCCTTCTCTGAATTTTGATTTCCCTTCTATGTTGGGGGCATCTCAGATACCTGTGAACCTTCAGGTAATTCTTTTATGCTTAAAAGCTTGTGAACGACCACGGCGTTTCCTGACTGCATGGAAACTTTCACAGCCCACCCAACATTCCACAGCGAGAAGCACCCTGCATGTCTCTTTCAGCTAAAGGCCTAGTGCTTTTCCTTCCTGAATAAAATGTGAAGTGACAGCCGCCTGTGGAGTGGCCTCACAAATCCTGCCGCCCATGCTCCCCTCCCCTGCGATGGTCGTTTGTTCCCATCTGACATCCTGACGCCCTGCCAGCGTCCTCACATTCCTGTTTAGGTTGGACAGCAGCCTAGCTCTGGCCTGTTGCTGACCTTGGCTGTCCCCACCGGCTGGGTGGACACCCACGGAGGCCAGTGTCCCGGGCCTCCTGGAGGAATTAAAGTCCATTCGCAGAAGCACACAGCAGGGAGGAAAGGGCCCTGGCCAAGGCCAAACATCTTGCCATTTTACTGTTCCAAACAGGAAGGGGCAGTGTGTGCCCCGCTGGGCTGAGTGATGGGGAACCAGGGACACAGGACAGGGCAGGATGTGAGTGTTGGACAAAACAGCTCACATGAAGAAGGGGCCGTGTTTTCTGTTCTAATAAAGACATTTTTATTTCAACAGCATGTAAAGTTGTGTATCTTAATAGGTGTGATTAATCTCTGCCATCTTTGGTCCTTGGAAATGTTTTGTGCAGGTTTTCTGGAGTGTGTCTGAGGAAGGAGTGCATGTGTGAATACACATCAGGGTGACTTCACTTAGGGGAGGGAGAGGAGTCTTAGTCATGGTGATTTCTAAGTACAGTATTAGATGCTCAGGTGATAACGGTTACAACAGAAAGAATGGTGGTTTCCAAGTACCAGACTCCAACTATTACACTCTCAAATATACTATCTAAGTCTCAAAACAACCTTAAGGAGTAAGTATTATTATAATTCTTTTCTTTTTAATAAATGAAGAATCAGTGATTTGGGAGGTTGAGAAGTTTGTCCAGCTGGGTGTGAGATGATGCACACCTGCAATCCCAGCTCTGAGGCTGAGGCAGG
Organism: Dinomys branickii; assembly: GCA_004027595.1. Lineage (NCBI taxonomy): Eukaryota > Metazoa > Chordata > Mammalia > Rodentia > Dinomyidae > Dinomys > Dinomys branickii. The sequence goes on from PVLD010028565.1 coordinate 17,093, forward strand.
AGGATCACTGCGAGTTCGAGGCCAGCATGAACTGCATAGTGAGACCCTGTCTCAAAAAGATCAAAAACAAAAAAAGAAGTTTGGCCAATAAGGTACAGCTTCCTGGTAACAAAGGCCTCATCACATGTGAAAGTCAGGATTCAAGCCCAGGTCTATTGGTGACGCTCCAGCCCACAGTCTTAGACTGAACCACACTGACTGTACCGGAAGTGCTCGTTTGCTTTTCGGTGATGTTCTGGTGCGACCTGATGATGATTATGATAGTGTTGGTGACCCAGCTGATATCCTAGACCTTGTAGAATCCAGATTTGGACACACTAAGCATGCTATTGCAATTTTCTCTATCAGCTAGCTACTGTCAGAATAACGCTGTGTAACGAGCCATCCCTAGACTCGGTGGCTATAATAATAATTTATTCTCAAGGGTTTGCAGATTGGTGATGGCTCTGCCTCTGACCGCGGTTGCTGGAGGCTGATTCAGCGAGGCTGGCCTGGCTTCAGTGGATTAACTTCACAAGTACATGATATGCCCCTGTTGGTCACATCTACTGTCATCTCATTGCCCAAAACACTTGGTTCAGCCCAAAGCCAAGGGGCATGCAGTGAAGAATTGATGCCCATAACCCAACGTACTACACCTACCCCAAACTAGCCTCTGCCTGCAGTTGTCTACTAACGTGTGCACGTTGGTGAATGTAGGGTACACAGCCACTGTCACTACTTTAACAATGACAGAAGCATTGTATGTCCAAGGTAAAAACAGAGTTGATAATCTAGTTGGAAAGGTAGATAATAAAAACAGAAGAAAACGACTTTGGAAAGAGCTGTCAGAATTTGTATAATTGCCCCTGGGCCTAAAAATTATGGACATATAATTCTCTTGATTGGGGTAGATTCTGAACCTTTCTTTTTCTTTTCCTTTCCTTCATGTACAAATTTTATATGTTGTTCAGTGAGGAATCATGCATGCTAGGCAAGTCCCCTACCACTGAGCCACCTGCCCCCAGTCTCAAATTCAGTACCTTTCTTTTTTCTTTGTCTTTTGAGAAAGGGTCTCACTATGCAGTTTAGGCCACTCTTGAGCTCACTTTGTAGCCCAGGCTGGTCTCGAACTTGCAACGATCCTCCTGCCTCAGCCTCCCAAGTGCTGGGATTACAGGTGTGCGCCACCACACCTGGCTGGTACCTTTCTGTGTTAAAAAAGTTCCTATGTTCCAGAAATTTCTTTTAGCTTATATATTTAAAATCGCTGCCTCTTTGGGTTAAAGCAGTATTTAGTGTGACAGTGTGGAGAATCCTATGGTGTTTGCTTTCTTATTGATCTTCAAACACCTGTGTGTTTTGAGAATTCCTTTGAAAAAGAACTGAGAAACTCACATGAATGAAAATATTAATTAGATTGGGTGTGGTCGTGTATGCTTGCAGTCCCAGCTAGCTGGAGGCTGAGGCAGGAGGATCACATGTGCAATGCCAGCTTTGGTAATTTAGTGAGACCCTATCTAAAAAAAAAAAAAAGCTGAATGTGTGGGGCACTTGCCTCACATGCATAAGGTCCTGGTTTTGATCTCTAGCACCTCCCCCAAAAAAGTTTAGGTTAGATTGGAGTGCTTTAACTAGGGGTGGTGGCATTCTTTTTTTTTGTCTTTTAAGACAGGATCTCGCTATGCAGTTCAGGCTAGTCTCAGAACTTGCAGCGATCCTCCTGCCTCAGCCTCCCTAGTGCTGGGATTACAGGTGTGCACCACCACGCCCAGCTAGGTGGTGGCATTCTTTATGTGCTCTTAAATGTCAAAATGCTAATACAACATTCTCAGGCCTCAGCATGTGATGAAGACTTTCAAGTAGAACACGCACTAAAATAGCGGGGAAGGAGTCTTAGGCACGATAGCACCGTGTCTTCTCACCCCTCAGCGATTCGCTTGGACCCCTGGAGACTTCTAGTTACCCTTTTTTTTATTTTATTTTATTTTATTTTTTTATTTATTTTTTTATTTTAGAAACATAAAAGTACAAAAACATATTGACAAACAGACACCCATTATCATAGAAAATAGTACAATCACAACTAATCTATAGACAAGGTGATATGGTCTCAACAGTAGTTGTTGCTTTATCCATTGATATCTTCGAATTGTAGATGTATGGACCCATATACAGACATGCAA
>PVLD010028566.1:0-19254 GCA_004027595.1 Dinomys branickii
TCTCTCTCTCTCTCTCTCTCTCTCTCTCTCTCCCTCTCTCTCTCTCTCTCTCTCTCTCTCTCTCTCTCTCGGTGCCCCCTGCAGGCCTGTGAGAAGAGGGCTGAAGTAATCTGACTCTTGTTTCAAAGGTTCAAAGGCCTGTTGCAAGAAGCACACTGTGGTATGCAAGGAAAAGCGGGCTGGGGCCAGTATAGAATACAGGACAGTTGTCACAGCTCTCTAGGTGAGAGCAGCTGATGCTCAGACCAGGGCACAAAGGCAGTAGCTTCAAGATATATTCCCGAGATAATGCCAGCAGATGAAAATCATGTTTCAGCCAAGAGTGTGGGAGACAAGAGGAGCCAAAGATGGTAGTGACCCGTGGAACTTAAAGTAAGGGAGATGCCACGAGTTGAGGTGTGGCAGTGTTAGGAGTAACAAATTTCAGAAGGGGGAAGTCAAGCGTTCAGGACATATTAAGTTTAGTAACGTGTTAAGTATCCTGAGCGAGAAGGCAAGCACAGTTTAGAAGGAAAGTCTGGGCCATCAATAACTGTGCAGTTACTCCTCATTTACTGACCTACCTATTTCACGCCTTTAGGGATTTAGGACTGAGGCCTCCTGTTTGGACTTAGAGCTCACCACTCAGACTTACAACCCGTTTTTAAATTTTTTTTTTTGGTACATCTTGTTTATACAGCCTCGATGTCTCTTTTTTGTATGTCTTATTTGTAGAGTACTGCAAGATCTGCTGATTGTGCCATATACTACAGTACTGTAGTTTTACATTCTGTGATACATTTAGTACTGCAGGTAAGAATTATGCAAACAAAAACAAAGTCTTGAAGTTGGAGTTTCCCTTGGCCATTTCTTTGTTCTGAGTATTGTAGTGTACATACTATATACAGTTTCCCTTTTAGCAATCAATTCTTTTAACAATCTAGTCATAGGAACGTAACTTGGTTGTTAAATGAGGAGTATCTGCATAAGCTGTGGACTTGTGCATGAGATTTAAAGCCTTGAGATGGGCTGAGCTTATGAAGGAAGTGAGTGAAGGTGTGGAAAAGAAGAGGGTTTGGGATTGAGCCCTGAGATCCTCCAATACTACTAAGAAATTGAGAGAAACCAGAGGAACCAGCATAATCACAGAGAGCATGGCCAAGAGATAGAATGAAAATCAAGTGATTGATTGTATCAAGGGACAGAATCAGCAACCATGTCAAGTGCTACCATGATGCTGAACATAGGGAGGGATGAGACTTGGTCATTGGATTTAACATCATTAGTGACGTTGACAATAGGGTTTGCTCTAGGCAGAGTTTAAAAGAATTTTGAAATAGTAAGGAGTTTTGTGACAAAGAAGTAAATTACTAGAGATTAGTTGGGAGAGGAATGGAACAGGAGATAGAACTGTGTTGTTAAAGAGGGGATGGATGCAGATCAGATTCCAGGGAGCTGAGGTATGAAGGGAATTTGAATAAAAGCAAGTCGAAGAATGCAAATGACCCACAGGAAAATTGGTTGGACATTGCCTCATGAAAGCAGTCGTTAACCAAAGCATTTCTCTGGACAGGAGGAAAGTTGATTTCTTATCTTTTAAAAGAAAGAACAAGATGTGGTCCCTGAGGAGGTGGAGGAATTTAGAGCCCAGCGCACCTGTAGCTGCTCAGCCTGATGAGAAGCGTGAGCAGCTCCAGAGTGGGACAGCAGCGAGGACAAAGACAGAGGTAGGCAGACGTGATGGGAGACGCAGGGATTCAGTGAGCAGAGAGAGTCTCTTGCTGTTTTCTATTTTCTTTGCAAAGTAGAGGAGAAAGCCGCCTCCTAAAAGAGGGAGCGAGGAGATTAGGACAGCATACAATTTGGAATGGTTTTCATATGCCTTCTGCTGCTCATTAAGTACAACCTACTTTTCCCTACCTACGCACTCAAGCCTGTGCCCATAGCCGCACACAAACATATGCAAGTAAGAAAAATGCAGCTGGATGTGACCTTAAATACCCATTGGACTATAGCATTCTTTATTTTGTTTACAGTGTGGTGCAGAATTCTAAGGAGCCCCCAGTGTCCCTCTTCCTGTGATGTTCATGGCCTCCCTTTTAGAGACTTGCACATAACAAGCAGCACACAATGAAAGTTACGGGTCATCACTTCTGAGGTTACATTCTAAAGACTATGACTTCTGTCTTGCTTGTTCCCTCTTGCTCAGGAAGAGGCCCACAGAACAAGAACTGAGGGTGGCCTTAGGCAGACACAGGCATGGGGTGGGGTCCTGCAGGACAGCATATGGGTGGGCTTAGGAGCAGATCCTTTTGCAACTGAGATCCAAGACAACCATAGGCCCCAGCAACACACTGAGCCCAGCCTGTGAAAGACCCAGCAGCATGGGCACAGGCTTGTGTGCATAGGTAGGGAAAAGTAGACCCAGTCCGTGAAAGACCCAGCAGCAGGGGACCCAGCTGAGGCCAGCCCAGGTTCTGGGCCTAGGGGAATATAATGTGAGATAAATATTTTTGCGTAAGCCACAATGTTTGGGGATAATTTGTTACACAGAATGGAGAGCTAAGTTATTTCCATTTCTGCTTCTAAAGCACAAATACTCTAAAATTAATTCTGCTGGAAGATATTTCCTGTAGCAGCAAGAAAATTAACACAGTGCATAAAATGAGCAAAGACAAGATAAGAAGTGGAAGAGAAGTTTGAAGTAAAAGTGGAGACATGGATCAAGGTGTAACTGCACCTTCACAGAAGCAGGCATAGGCTATAAGACAATCCACAGGAGCAAAAGTGCGAAGAAAAAGGTTTTCTGTGAAAGAAGTGGAGATATGTAGGGAGGGAAACCCTCCTCAAATTTGTAGGACATAGTACTTGTTTAAAGAATGTATGAATCAGTTGCTGTTGCACACGTGACTTGATTTTACAGACTGAAACAGTAAATTAACGATGTAGAAGAGGTGACCTGTCCAAGATATCCCAGTGCCTTCCTATTGGAATAGAGAATTTATTTGATTAAGTTATTTTGGTTTAGTGCCTTTGCTCTTCTAAACCACAAGTTCCCAAAAACCTGAGGCAATGTGCTGAGCTACCAATCTGAGAATATAAAAACTTAAATTAGGATTTTAAAGATGTATTTTATGATTTTTCCACAGAAAATTCTAATGGACAATATCATCATCATGGACAAAATTCTAATGGTAAGTTCTGAACCTCTCTCTTGAACTTACCATCTTCTCCCATATGGCTACTGTTCCCTTGTCCTGTTGTGATTTGTGGTCCCTAGAGGGTTTTCATGCTTTCTTTCACATTTTATATAGTCATTACCCATGTCCCACAAACTATTTCTTTTAGACATGACCAATCTATGTCCTTGTATTACTCGCTCTACATCACCATGGCGTCATGCACCTCAGTGTGCACCAGACTCATCTTTAGCCCTGTGTGGCCCCAGCCCACACTGGAAACTGCCCTGCCATTATGGAGAGGCCACATCTACTTTCATTGGTTCTATTCCACTGGTCATTGACAATTGGTCCAAACTTGGCCAATCAGAATCTTCCCTTGGATTCATGAAGAGAATTAGTGGTAGAAAATGTCAGATCAGGACTGTGGTAGCCATTCTCTTTCCTATGTGTACCCCAAAAGGAGAGAGGAAGGGGAACATAAACAGGCACATGTCTAACAGTGGGCACCTCCCCAGTTTATATTGTTCCTTAGCCCTTTTTCATTCCAATCCATTAGTTACCTGATATAGTGGATTGACAAGTGGTGGTCAACTTATAACCCACACCTGAACTGAGTAAATGTGGGGCTGGGTATGGGAGGCCCACCTGGAAATTGTTGCCAGCAGCATAAGAGGCAGAACTGGAGAAGAAGTTAGGCTGTTGGGAGTACAGAAAGGCTGTTGGGAGCTGGCAGAAGCTGGAAGGAGCTGTTGGTTCTATTGGAGGAGCTTGTCACGCTAGCTTTCCTGATGAACTTGGCTGTTTTCATCCTCCAAGGAGCTCAGGACCTCATTGGCACCAAGAATAGCTTCATTTCACTTTGGAGAAGCTCTGGTCCTCACTTTGAGCATCACTTCCTGGCTCTGAAGAGGAAGATGGTGCACTGCTTGTCTCCTGGAGAAGATTGCTGAGTTGACTTTCCTAATAGGAACTCGGCCATCTTAATCATTGGAGGAGCTCAGGACCTCACTATTGCTGAGGATGGTTGTGGTACCTTTCGGGGGAGCTCTGGTTCTTCTGAGGGTCACTTCCTGGCTCCAGTGCAGATCCCTCAGCCTGCTGCCAGAGATCCTTCGTCATGCTGGCACAGACTTTCTAGCTTCCACCACTGACCTTTGGGCCTTCCCAGCGCAGATCCGTGAAATAGGCCTGCATGAGATATTGTCATGGGCTCTGGGCCTCCAGTTGGATTTGTGGGAAGCACTGTTATGAGCTCTAGGTCTTCAGCTGGACTTATGCAGGACATTTCTGTGGGACCCAGGCCCTCAGCTAGATTCTTTGATCTTAGTGTGTGGACAGATTTCCTGCACTCTTTTGTGTATCGTTCTTTGGGTGACTATTATAAATAATCATATAAAATATGTGTCCTTGCAAAATTAAGTACCAAACCAACACACCTGATAATGAAATTTTTAAAAATTTCCTCAATAAGTTCCATAGTCCTAAGATATTGTGGGGATCTCCTAACTGTTATCCTTACTTCCCATCTTCTCCTAGTGCTGCCCATCCTGACTGCCACAGTGGGGGAAGCAAACCTTCACTGCAGTTCTCTTAGAGTTTTCCACCTAGGCCTGAGAATCAAGTTGGCATAAGAGAGATCACCAGGAAAAAGCAAACAAATGTATTTAACATGGGTTTGATGTGGCCTGGGGCATTCATAAAGAAACAAAGACCCAAAGTCAGTTACAATTGGGCACGTAAATAGTGAATGGGACAAAGTCATAAATTATGGAACAGTAACAGTCAGTAGGCTGAATAAGGGTAGTTCAGTGGGTGGAGAAGTGACTCGAAAAATAAGAATTTTGTGGAAGAACTATTTGCACAGATTTCCTTTGACCTCGGCGTTCTGTCCTTGAGGATAAGGAAGAGAATCTCCTGGTGCCAGGCAGGGAATTTCATCTGCTTTCAAGATAGTGAAGGAAGATTCCAGGCACTTTCCTGCATCTGCTGTCTTCGAAGTGCTTCGCAGCCCAGGTAGTCACTGCGCTATATTCCCGGCCCGAGCCCAGGTAGTCACTGCGCTATATTCCCGGCCCGAGCCCAGGTAGTCAATATGGCTGCTGTGTGGCATCTTTGGGGTGAAATTATGTCCTTCAGGGCTGAGAGGCTTATTGAGTTCAGTAAGTGGAAGTTTTTAATTTTTAGATTAAAGAATGGAGACTTTTCCAGTAATCAAAGGGAATCATGGCGCAGTTGTAGGAGAGAGGTGGTCTGGGAGAAAGGCTGTTGAGGAATAAGTACTGTACTAAGCAGTTTAGCAAGTTACCGGTGGTGGAAAACCGACTGCGCCCCTCTACCGCGACCACTGGCCGCACGTTGTTTGGCCAGAGGTTGACCATTTCAGTGCGCTTTGATTCCTCAGAGCTTCTGAGGAACCACAACACCGGGCAACACTGCCACCTGCTGGGAACTAGAAGAAAATGATAGAATTGGACTATTTGAACAGTATTCAAATACTGTTCAAACTAAGCGCTTGAAGCTTCTTCCATACAGAGACATAAAAGAGAGATCTGAGCAAAACCATAGAGAGATATAAAGACGTTTCAATCGACCTAATGATAATTTTAACCTGTAGCTGAGAAGGCTGTTATTAAGTTATAACTCTTAGACGTGAACTCTGGCAAAGGCTACAGTGCAGGAATTCTATTCTCTTTAAGTTACAAGGTTCACTCTCAGCTGGGCCATCAAATCACCAGCACTAAACCAAGAATTACACTCCTAGTTAAGTGTGCTTCGCTGTAGCAGGGGACTAGAAGGTCCTGCAGTTCTCCACTCAAACTGAGTGCACATGCAGTTAAATTTAAAGGAATCTCGCCAAAGAAAAGGGTATCTCATTGTTACGCTTGGTGGTGAGTTCTCTTTTCCTCGGTCAGTCTAGAACAGGTAATCTAAGGTTGGGGGTGGTGAGTTGATGTTTGCATAAAGCTGTTATTGTTTCATCGCTAATAAGACAAAAGAGGAAAGGCGTATGAGGAAAGGAAGTAATTCTGATAACTTGAAAGTGAAACAGTGAGTGTAGAGCACCGTAACTGCGATGATGAAAACATGCGCACCCTTCTGCCGCGGAACCAAGAGGTCTCACTGTGAGCCTGGTCTTCGTGTCTATCACATCTGGGTGAACTGAGGGCGGGGCAAGCATTTGCGTTTCCTCTGTGTGCGCTGCAACTGTCCACGCTGTGAAGTCAGGAAGGCACAGTCCACTCCCAGAAGAAAACCCTGTTCCTCATCAAACACTTGCACAGTTTCCATAGAACACTGAAAACGGCTCTTCACTTGGCCCCACAAGACAATCACCAACCCAGGAGGACCCGGTCTCGTGGGCATGGGGCGGCCCCGCCTGGCTCCCGTTTCGGTCTTCCTCTTTCTCCTCCTCTCCCCCGTCAGCCTCTCTCTTATTACTCCTTTCTCATCCCTGGGGGTTTTGGCCCCGTGGAGCTCCCCCCTTGGTCAAGCTGGAGCAGAGAGGGGCGGAGACAGGAATTCACATTCCTCTGGTGTGGCACTGCGTTAGGATTTAAAAAGAAACAGTCAAGCCTCCCAAACTTGCCCCTCCCTGCAGCTGCTGTTCCATGCTCTAATACAGATAAGAGCAATAACTTTTGTCTCTGTAAGTAAAAATTTCACAACCTCCTGTTCCCATAACATCCTGTTACGCCCAAGCCGGGCCACCAGGATACAAAACTGTCACTGCTTGACCAATTGACTTGGTTCTCCTTCTGGCCACTCACAGGTTCTGGACAAAGACCACTCCCTTGACCAAATGTGTAAACACTGGAGCCTGTCCTTTGTCCAACACTAAGCCGTTTTGGACATAATAAGGTCGAGCTGAGCCGGTGTGCACCTAAAACCTTGAAATAAAATCCTCCCGTTTTCTTGTTGGTCTCTCGGATCTCTTGAATTCTGCAACAGCACAGGGAGGGACAAAGGACAGTGGCCCTCTGAGGTCTGTCCTCAGAGTGGAACATCTAAAAGACAAACAAGATCCTCCTTATTGGTACCGTCACCATTCTCAAGCAGACCAGTGAGTCCTTTTCCCCCTACGTAAACTGGCTCAGTACTAGCACAGTGTGCTATCCCAGGCAGCAGAGGCAAGATGGGGCCCAGGGCAAGGAAGAAGCTGAGGTTTGGAGCTCTTTGTGGGTGGGAGCAGATGCGCGCTCAAGAACAACATCAAGATGACACCTCCTCCCCTGCACTGCTCGGCGGCTTCCTCAGTCCGCTCCCTTCTTCCCCGTGGAGAATGTCGGCACCCCCGCGCCCCCTCCCCAGTCTCTAGACCTGCAATTTGTACGGGGTGGCTGTGTTTCAAAAGGACAGAAGCGTTCCCTTGCATATCACACAAGGCCCCTGAGCAAACACCACATTTATATTCAGTTGCTTAAAATAACAGTCATGATCTGCACCAAAAAAGGAAAGCCGAGCTTTCTGACCAGGAACCCTGCAGTCTGGAGAGACTTCTCGGCTGTAATTTCTTCCATGTGTTCCACAGCGGTACATGGACAGAGGGAAACAAACCATCCATGAGCTTAGGTCAGATTTATTTTGATAGTGAAGCAGCTGCTGATAGGGAGCCAGGGAGACTGAAAGTTGGAGAGGTTCCCTTACCACTGACTCTGAAGCATGGGGTTCAGCAGAAAAGCACAGCATGCTCACATTTTCTTTCTGATGATGACTATGTCTTAGGTAGTCACGTGTGGGAGATGAGAAGACTGATGTGTACCAGATTCCAAACTGTTGGGCCTATTAGCTCTTTGGCAGAGAAAGCAGGAAAGTTTGTAAAACTGAAATGAAAATTCAGCCCATCATATAACAAGAATTTGTTTAGGTTTTCTTCTTTCCTTCAAAATTAGACCCACAGCAGGAACTAAGAATATCCCAAATGTTCTAGGATGAACTATGACATCATAGGGGAAGTTTTCTGTGCTACCTGGTAGCCCTTCAGGATTCTGAATTCACGGGACTTTAAAAAATTCCAAAGTCAAAGCTCAGTTTCAGCCCAATTAAATCAGAGCTTCAAAGTGAGAACCAGGTGGTGCACACTGTAATCCCAGCACTTCGGAGGCTGAGGCAGGAGGATCACAGTGAGTTTGAGGTCAGCCTGGGCTACGTAGTGAGTTCAAGGCCAGCCAAACTGAACAAACTGAGACTCTGTCTCAAAAAACAAAGTAAAACAAAGCAAGAACCAGGACATTGACATTTTTAAAAAGTTCCTCAGGTAAGGTGTAGCCAGTGCTGAAAAGTACCATTGTTAGACAGATTTCAGTGGAATGAAAGGAGGGTTTTCGTTCTCACTTCATTTTCATCACATTAATTCATAGAAGTAAAATCTGCTAGCTGTGCTTGAACAGTCAAATGTCTCCATTTGAATTTTGAACCAATCAGTTTAGTCCTTGATGGAGTAATTTACCAAGCGACACCTAGCAGTTTCATGAAATGATATAATGTCTAAATATTCCTACAGAATAATTTGCATGCTGAGATACTCTCTTCATTAACCATATTTGCAAATGCCAAGTATTTCATTGATTTTAATGGAATCATTTTGTGCAATAATTTTCTATGCCATATTGGTAATTCACAGTCTAAAAATTAACTTCATCTAAATAATACTAAAGCCTACTGAGTATGCCTGAAAATATTAAGGGATTACAATCAAAGAAGCCACCTTCTTCTATTATTAAGTAAAAGAAAACTTCCTCAGGATTTGAAGTGAGAAACCTAAAATACTGTACAATTAAAATTATAGTCACACACTCTCTGAGCATACACATCTGTGCATCTATTGGTGAGAATACGGATGAAGCTGCTGTACGGGATATCCCAAAACACAGTGTATTACTTAAGACTGACATTGGTTCCTCTCTCCTCAAACAATGACAAGGAGGGTGCCTTTTGGCACCAGGAGATTCTTTCATGAGTTGCCAACTTCCATGCAGAGGAGGAAGGAAAGGAGAAGATCGTGTGGTTGGAGGAGCCCTCTGTTCCCGGCCGCACAGAAGACGAAAAATGGAATCTCCATCTGGAAGCTGGATGCCCAGATGGTGCCCAAGGCTTCTCCATCCCCTGTGAGGATCCGCACTTTCCCCAAGGTGTTAGTGTTAGGCCTCCATGTTCACGGACACGGGTTCCCCTAGGCATGGAAGTGGATTTGGTCCACCTCACAGGATCAGTTCTGCTCCTCTTCCTGACATGGGTATGTTTGTTCTCCTCATCAGTGGAACTTTTTCAATCTTCTTGCTCACGCAGCACCTGATCCTTGTTCTTACATATGGCGCATACACCCTTCTGTGTTTGGGTGGGAGATAAAATGTGCCTTGTGATAAAGAAGCAAAAACTGCAAGATACTTCCCTTCTAGGTTTCCAATGAGAGCTGAGACACTTAGTGTAGGTTCGACTTTGAATTCAGAATTGAGCACTGGTTATACAATGAAGCAGGGCTCCTGGAGAACTGTCCCTGGCAGCAGTGACAGAGGTGGTCAGTTTCCTAGGGGAGTTGGCACTACCTGTGTGATTGAAAGCTTCTGGAGTTACGACCAGGCGCTCGTTAGTTCCAGCCCCAGTGGCAAGTGCTGTGTGTCAGGACCATTCGCTTACAGGCTGAGGTGGCTGCACATGAAGCCATATTTGTGAAGGATTTTGGCACAAGCTTCAATTTTTTTTTTGAAATCAGTTGACTAAAGTTTCTCCAACATCATGGTGGCAGTTTTTTTCACTAATACTCTTTGGCACTCTGATATATGTCTCTGTGGGAAAACTATGGCAGAAGTAAGAACAAATTTATTCCTCCACTGAATATGATTAGCTCAAAATAATGACACTGGGAATAAAAGTTGTTAGAGATGCTTTGGGGGTTGTTAGGTGTTGAGAGCAAGGAGAGAACACAGCATTTCCCGGCCTTACATTTTGAGACCATAAGAGCCTATTTGTGAACGCTGCTCCAGTGCTTAAAACTTCCAGGGGCTCATCACGGAACTGAAGCGGAATTTAGTCTTGGCTATTTCTTAAATTTTGAACCAGGATGATTCGTGTATCTTTTCTGTACTTCATTGCCTCTACTTTATTTTTTACAAATATATTTAAAAGTCATGGAGAGCTTATAAGATCTATCTTAAAGATATTTGTGCTGTGTGTAGTGTATAATGTGCGGGAAGCCAGCACCCAGCAAAGACAAAGACCACCCCTCTTGCTCTGGCACTCGGAGACCTGCACACTGGGTCCCAACCCGCATTTTCAGTCTCTGCTCTCATTGTTCTCCTCCTCCCTCTCTTCCCAGTGCTTCAGTGATGCCGCTGTTTTAAAATCAGAATTAACATGGCATAAACAGCCCCATAATTCACTTCGATGTTCCTGCAGCTTAGAATATGTCGCCCCCATTTTGATCTGTCTCACTTGCCCCACACCTCCCCACCCCTTAACAGGTGAATGACTTCCCTCCATGAAGAACTTCGCTTCCAGCCACAGCCTTACCCTGCCCATCAATCACAGTACTACCTTTTGTCTCTCTTATAGGTGACATGTAGATCAGATTTCATTCATTCTTATATTTGCCCATTGCCTGGGTCATAAGATGTGCTCTATAAGCATTTGAATGAGTCACTGAGTACACAACAAGAGCTAAGAAACCACCAGTTTGTGTTAAATTGGGAGCAACAGGAAGTGTGCACTGCACTGGGAAGAGAAAGCAAGACTCTCACCTAAAGCTGACAGAACTGTTAAGATCTACATAAGCATGGAGACTCCTCGTGTGGAGGAAATGGGATGGCCCCCAGACCAGTAGGAGCCTGCAGAAAACAACTTGACTATGCTTTGAAAGAAAGTAAAGTAAGGTGGGTTTACCCTGGTGAGCAAATAAGGACCAGTGAGTAGCTGATCATGGCACAAGATCATGTTAGAGCACTTTCCAGGGAAGAGGGAGCCGGGCTTCTGCTGTTGCTACTTCCTCTGTAAGGTTTCTCGTGGAGCCTCGGTGATGTGTCACCTTATTTAAGTCCAGTGCTATTCACGTTGCGTGGTTCCTCCTGTTCCGTTATGCTCCCCACATAGCCTTTCATTCTTGTTTTTTCCTGTTATAATTAACACTTTGTTACTGATTATGACACCTTCCCACATGGAACCACCCACTGTAGACTTCAGTGAGGAACTACGGGAAGAACTTTCTGAATATTTAAAGCTAAGACTGAGGTCAGCCAGCTTTTCTTTAACTCACATTTCCCTTGCAAGATGCATCAGTGTCTACACCTGGAGCTTAAAAAGAAAACCTAACCGCCCATCTCTGAGTTACAGGATTTCTGTCAGGAACACGGCTGAGATTCTTATCATTGTTCTCTCTCAAAAGTTGTGCGCTAACTTAGTTAAGGAGTTATAAGACTAGGAACACTGGTTAACAATACATGAGCTCAGGAATCTGGATTGATTAGATTTCAGTTACAAGAATCAAAGCCCCATTCAGGTTACCTCGGCATGAGTGGGTGTATTGCAAAGACTCGGTGACATTTAAGGGAAAGAACCATCACAGGAATCTAGAAGTCCTGATAGGCAATAGGAGCGTAAGGACCCAAGCATCAGGCAAGATTATCGCTTTGCCCCTCAGTATCAGGAGAGCAATGATTTTCAGTTTGTGCTTCACATAGTGGGGTGTAGCTGTCTCGCCATTTCTGCCTTGCTATATATTCATTTCTGTTCTAACACTTTCTGACCTCTCTTCCCCTATAGTCTAAATTTCCAGAAAGGATGAGTCAGATTAGGCCTCCAGCCATCATGGCTCATGTTCGGACAGAGCCTTAGAAATGTGTCTCCCTGGCCCCTCCTGGTCAGGCCACACCAACCACCCTGGGCCCGGTGTTGGTCCCAGCCACTCTCCTGTTGTGAGATGGGACATCCATGTGGTTAGAATCTGGTCACCTGTGTTTCAAGATGTCCAGAAATGGGCAGTTCGCCTCACAAAGGAGGTATGCATTGGCAGAAACCCCCAGGTGAGTGGGACCAGGTAAGCAACACAAAGAGCCATCAAATCCAAATGTAGGTACATGGATGGGCTCCATCAGAACCTCCCAAGGGCCTTCTGAAAATACAGACTTCTGAGTCTCATTCCAGATTTGCTAAAATAAAATCCCAGAGGGGAAGGCTATGCACACACAAGGGTGTGCACACCCACACACTTAAAAAAATCTCAAGTGTATAATGCTCCCAGGAAACAGACGCAGGTGAGAGATGGAAAGGGTCAGACTGACTCAGTGAAACTGTAGGGGAATTCCGATGTGCCCCAGTGGAAACAAGGGGAAGAGCACATTTATAAAAAAACAAACTAAAAAAAACCACACTGATGAGGCGAAGTACAGCTCTTCAGAGAAATAAAAATATGAGGACTATGTTTGCCTGTAGCTTCTACGATACACACAAATGAATATGAGACCAGCAAAAACTACTGTTAAATTCCAATATCGCAAATTCTTGATGTGGCCTCAGATAAGTTAAAACTGTACTTCATTCTTTTTTGACCCATACCAGGCGTATTTAGTGAAACAGCACAAGAAACACATAAATTTTTCAAAAATGCTACCTGAGTCACAAATAACAATTCCATGAAATGATTTAAGGATCATCTTTCATTTTGATGAGAAAAAGCTAATAAATGATTGGATAAAAAAAGCTATTTATCATAAATATAGCCTAATAATACCACTATAATAAGCACAACTTTCTTCCAGGTATTATTATCTTTATTACAAAACAAGTGTTTTATGTTGAGGTAACATTTCAAATGGCATTTAACAAAAATCAGTCGACTCTTATATACAGAATTTTGCAACGTATGAAGAGAATCCAGAGAACATTTTTTCTAGCATTGCACATTAACTGCTTTTAGAGAAAATGCTGCTAACATTTCTGTACATAAAGGGGAATTTCCTTCCCTCCTGGCTCCTCCCCACTCCTCCTACTATCGCCAATGAGGCTGTGGTCATGGGAGTCCCACAGAAAACTCCAAGTAAGGTAAATTAGTTGGAAAAAACTTTTGTTTATCCAAAACACCTCGTCATGCCAATTTGAAAGTGCTTTTATAAACTAAATGTTTAATCATGTAAGATTTCCTATTATTTCTCCCCGGAGTAAATAGAATTTTCTTGCCTTCCAAGGAGAAATCCTACACCACACTCCAATTCCAGTGATTTCTCCGCTATCTCACTAACTCTCCAGGCAAAGTTGGTCACCTCTTTCTGTTCTCCCAATGCTTTGTTCTTATCTCGCCAGTGGCCTTCACCAAGTGGATCATAACAATTCCTGCTGCCTCCTGTGCACCCCTCTTTAACTCTGCATCTCTCTAAAAGATCCTCCAGAGCAAGAAGTGAATCTGAAGCTTTGCAGTATCCCTAGCACCTTGTAAGGTGCCTGGTGTATCATAGAACCCCCATAACCATCCGTCGGGTTAATGAGCTCAGAGCCATTTCAGCTGCAGAGTGTGAGGTACATTTCTCCTTGCTTCCAAGCTCACTAAGTGTGTCCTGGTGTCACTCCACATCATGTGAACTTCTGTAGAATGGTGTCACTCTTGGAACCACTGTGATGTCCAGTAATTCCTTTCTGACCAAAATATCAATAAATTATAGTTATGATGATTTCCCTATTCTCAAAGCCCAGGAACACTTTCTGTGAGAGTCCCTTCTTAGGACAGCAGGTGCTAGTAGCCGTCCTGGCAGTCAGTGTCATCTTGGTCCCCTATGGGTTTGTTGTGATACATGTCCATGGTCAGTTTCCCGCTCTCGGCCTCCATGTTTTTGGGCTGGCCATCCTCCTCGCTGCTGGATGTGCTCTCGGTGGAGTTGCTGTCTTCTTTTGACCTGCTGTTGTCCTGAGAATCGCTGTCAGTGTCTTCCCCAGACTTGCTCTCCTGGCTCCTGGTCTCTGTGGACGTGCTCTGGGACTGCAGGCCCTCCTGGCTGGAGCTGTTGTCATCCTCAGGGGGCTCCTGACTTTCCTCTGAGAACCTGAGGCTCTCACTGGACTCGCTATCAGCTTGCTGCTCTCTGGATTCGCTCTCTGAGCTGGAGAAGGTATTCAAGCTGTCCTCCTCACTGGACTCGCTGTCTTCCCGGCTGGTGGCATCTGGATTGTCACCCCTGGACTCACCTACCACCTCTTCCTGGGACTCACTGCTGCTCTCCTGGGATGGGGGGTCCCCCTCCTGGCTGGACTCACTGCTGGTGTCCTGCTCATCCTCACCATCTTCCTGGGACTGGCTCTCACTGGTGTCCTCTTGAGAGTCACTCTTGCTGTCTTCCCTGGACTGGCCCCGGCTGTCCTCTTGGGAGTTGCTGCTCTCTGTGGAGTCACTCCTGAGGTCTTCTGTTGTGTTGCTACCCTCCAAGTCATCTCTACCGTCTTCCTCAGAAATGTGGGACTTTCTGAAAAGCTTCCTGCTCTGAGACTCCACTGACTGTCTGTCACCTGAGTCCTGAGTGCCTTCCTGCTTGCTGTCCCCCTGTGGCTCCTTGGATTTGACACTGGCACTGTCCATTCTGGAGCTGCCTCCCTCCCTCCTGGTACTGTCGGGGTCATCACTTTGTATTCCGTTGTCATGGAGCTCCGAGCCATCTCCATGGCTACTGTCCCCATCACTTCCACCTCCTACCCAGTGCTCCTCACTCCCACTATCCCTTCCACCCTCAAGGTCAAGGTCCCTGCTGTCGCTGGCCACATACTGGGGGCTGTCCTCTGGGGAGGCACTGTCTTCTCTGGACTGTGTGGTAATGGCAGAATCCTCATCACTGCCCAGTCTGGACATGCTGCCTTCATGACCCTTTTTGGGCCCCAGGCCATTGTCCTCATCACCAAGGGTGTCATCTCCACTATCACCCTCGTCATCTTCCTTATAATCTGCTTCTTTCCCTGCGCTCCTGGACAAGCCACCAGCTGGCCTAGAAACATGGTGCCCACCATCAGAGGCCGGGTCTTCCTCCGTCTCTGTGCTGTCACTGGGGTCTTCATTTGCCTGGAGTGTGAGGGAAACAGATAGGGTCAGTTCCCCTGGAGCTCATATTCTGGGAGTTATCTAGCACCTTTCTGCTGCCTCTTCCTGTGTATCTCCTCTAACCCAGAGTCAATGATACTGCTCAGTAGCATCTCAGAACCCGCACAGGCAGGAAGAGGGGTCAAAACTCAAGGCATCGGATCCACAGAGGTACACACCACCCACCTTCCCATTAAACACGCTCACACCCTGAAAATTTGGAGAAAAGCAAGGCCATAAATTACAAAGTCTTCAAGGCAGGGCAGTTCCTCAGTTTCAAGTTTTTAAATACCTACAATGTTCTGATAAATCTTTAGTAAATAGGAATCAACAAGCTAATACGTCATCTTCCAGCTCTGGCTCTGTGTAGAATGCAATATGGGCCAAAGAAAATCTCAGGGAGAAACCACATCCTGGAATCCCTGGAGCCCCCACCAGGTTGAGTTTGATCAAAGGGGTTAGACTGGACAGGGGATGGGACTCAGAGGTAGAGCATGTGCATAGTATGCACAAGCCCCTGGGTTTAATTCAATCCCCTATGTCAAAAAAAGGAAGAAAAAACTAAGAAAGTAATGATGGACAGTGTAGTCTTTTCACAGAAATGTTTTAATTATTCTTTTTAATACATGGGTATAAGCTAGGTTTGCCTTTCTCACCCCAGACCCACAGAGGGAGCTATTTTAGAGATAACAGAGGCTTCCCATCATGCTCCTCTCCTCCCCAATGGCATCTTCAACCTGGAGGTGCTCTCCAGGGCCAGCAGGCACCTCATGTTGGCACAATGGTCTTTCTAGGGCTAGGGATGTAGCTTAGTGTTAGAGCACTTGTCTAGTACGTGCAAGGCCCTAGGTTCAGTCCCCAGCATTGGAAAAAAAAGCTTCTCTTGCCTGAACCAAATTGATCCAATTCTAAAAGCACCATTTTGGATAGCTGCTGACTTAGTCCACGTGTGTGTGTGTGTGTGTGTGTGTGTGTGTGTGTGTGTAGGAGGAGGAGGGACATCTGAGAACACAGTGTCTTCAGATGATAAAAATGGGATGAAACAGCTTGTCCACCTGGTCCCTCATTTCCCCCTTCTTATTTTATGGGACTGTGCAGCCAGCATAACCAGTGGTTAGAAAATATTATATTTGGAAATGCTGCAGGTAATTTAATCTGCCATCATTTCCTTAGATTCCTAAATAGCCAGAAAAGTTAAGAACGGTTAATTACCTGTTCGTCTGAGCTAACTTTACTTTCTTCTGATGACTCACTGTTCTGGAAGAGAAATAAAAGTTTATTTTCCTTTTAGTAATTCCTCAGGAAAGAAAAGAATATGATATACATCAACTGCTTGAGTTTGTATGCACTACTTCCAAAATGGGAAAAAGTGCCATTATCAGAGTCAGTTTATGACAAAAATAAATGCATAATTACCACAGGCAGTTCTGGTGATGGAGTCAAAGGACCCTGTAAAAAACAGAAGAAAATATGACTTTTTCAAAGATTATGTTACTGAAATATGTAGAAAAACCTCAGATGGCATCTAAATCTTTTTGTTATATGTCTTATGTGTACCTGAGTTATAATGAAGTTTTATGGTAAAATGACTAAACATTGAAGGTATGGTGACTATTAGCCTGAAGAGATCTTGGAGAATAAAAGATCTAGAAGGTGTTTGTATTCCTGATATGACACTTACAAAATATTTGTATACTTGCATTGAAATTGGCTACTCATACGACCCAGAGGAAATGTAAGAGGGTAACAACATCAGAACTGAGTACACACTGAAGTTTCAATTAATTCCATCTTGGCTTCAGCCCTCAAAGCCAGCATGATGTAAGTCTGATGTTGCTGGAGCCCCTCACAGCCTAGGGCAGCCAGAGGTTTGCTTTCTCCATGTAAAAGTGGGCAATCCACTTCACCTGTCATTTTCTTATAAGTTAAGAAAAACAAACACCCGCTATGCTCAACATGGAAGACTTTGCCAGAAGAACCAGCTAAGCCCTATAGAGACATCTTGAGCGCCATTCCATGAGATCCGAACTTAAATAGGTGATCTAGTTCAAGAATATCCACTTCATAAAATTCAACAGACAAAACGGAATTGAGAAGCCATGAAACCTTTCTTGAGTCACCAAAAAGCACCAATAGCAAAACCAAATGCTGAATTTTAACTACATAGTTACAGCTCACTTAGTCACTTCCCTTGGTCTCGTCAGGACTGTGTCAACTGTGCCCTCTGCCCACAGCCCACTACATCCTGTCCCCTCACCCTGGAGCGGAGCAAGGTCCTGGATATCACCCCGGCACAGAGCAGGGCAGAGAAGCTGCCACCGGCCTGCTTCCACAGGCCACTCAGCAGCGAGGGCTCGGGGGCTCCGAGCAGGGACCGGTCAGGGGCCTGTCGTCACCTGTCTGATGTGTGGCACAACGGCAGACTGTGCTCCAGCAACTATCATTTGGCATCAGTGAGCAGAACAAAACGAGACATTGGAATTTTTCTCATTCTAAGGCTGAACTAGAGAACAAGGCATGTTTGTGAGTCCCTGGTTAAATGAGAGGATTTATAGCAACTGCTTTTAAGTTAACTAGCCTGGGAATTGCTCTGATGAAAGCTCATGACATCTCCTGTGATGTCTACTAGCCTGAGGCTTGGGCAGAGCCATCCCACCTCTGACATTACTTGGTCACCATGAAAGGCTCCGGGCTGAAGTTCTATCATATGCGCAGGACAACAAAACAGTGGATGAAATGCTCCAAGCTTGGCTCAAGATCTAAACTGTCACTTCAAATGTCTATCTTGAGAATTGGCAGACTTCTTAGATGGGGCTTCTGGCCCGAGAGTGAAGAGTCAACTCGGTAAGAATGTCCACTCTGCAGTCACAAGGATATGAGTTCAAAGCCCTGCTCTAATACTCACTAACCATGTAACCTAGACAGCCTAGGTTCCTCTCTGTGCCTGTTTCTCATCTGCAAAATGGCAATAAAATATAGCATTTAATTCATTCGGTTGTTGGCAAGAGGTGAAGTTTAAGATACATAAAGCACTCAGGCTATGCTATGTGAGTTCCTGAGTGTTAATAGTGATTGGCTTATTGAGGGCCCAACGCTCAACAAACATTACTATCATTCCCCAAACTCCAGCATCCTCTCATCTGTCTTTTTCTCACCTGCCAGGGTTTCACTTCCTGCCTATGGAATTATTTCCTGTTTAAGCAGAATTCAAGGCCAAGTGTCCCATAGTCAGTCTTCATTCAGTGCTCTCCACCTCTTGCACTACTATAGACTCACTACAAGAAGAGAGCTACAAGGAAAAAATGCTCCTCACCAAATTATACCACCAAGTTGCAACTGCAGTATTCTCTTATATGAACTAAAAAGTGTACATTGGGTTGTGGATGCACTCCCACAGCCTTATCAGTGTCAGTGTTTGTAAAGACTCAATGATGCTATAGTCGTCATATATTACAAGGTCACATTTTTACTCACCTTCCATTCCTCAGAGCTGTCAGATTCATTATTTTGATACCTGGCTACCTAGAAAATTTAGTACACATGGTCAGTTCACGGGGAAGGCAACAGTTCCACTTCACACACTTAGCAGCAGCCATGGGCAGCATGAGCCTGCACCAGGATCACCACAGGCCTTGCTAAAATCCAGACTGTTGTGAGTCTGCATTAATTGGTCTGAGGTAGGACCCAAGGATTAATGACTCTAACAGGGTCCTGATCGATGCTGCCTCTGTGGGCCTGGGTGACACTCAGAGAACTGAAAGTGAGAGTCACAGCTACACAAGGGGCAACTGAACAGAATATGCGTAGTTTGGACATTTTGAAGAAAACAGCTTCCTAGGAAAAGACTACAATAATACCTTGGTTCCCAAACACTCTGGTTTGCAAACAATTCAGTTTGTAAACCAAAGTGTTTGGCAAAATTTCACTACAATTTGCAAACTTGCGGTGGCATCATCTTCCCCATGCAAATAGAAATGAAGCCACAGAACAGGTCGAGTTCCGAAACTGAGGTACTGAGTTTTCACAAGGCTGCATTATGCACAGCCACTT
>PVLD010028567.1:0-19254 GCA_004027595.1 Dinomys branickii
GGCATCTAGTAAATAATAACTGAATTAATTGCAATTGCCTTTTGCTTTTAGTCATTACCTTGTGTTCAATTACTTACCTCTGTGGTAGATTTAGGGGAAAAAGAGGTCTAGGTTCTCTGACAGCATTTAAAAGTACTTGTTCAGTCCATGGGGAGTAGGGAGATGGCGCTTCTCTGAGAGAATAGTTCATGAGCTATGATCAACAGAGCGAGCACATGAAAAGGCCCTAGGGACACAGGGTGGTGGCTATATAGACAGGGAAGAGGAATGCCCGGGGTGGGCCTGGGACAGCAGGTTTGGAAGATCTGAACTTTGGGTTTCACTGGACAGCCAAGCACGGTAGCTTTCTGTAAAGGGTGAGATGGCTGATATTCTGGGCTCAATGGGCCCCATGTTTTCTCTGTTGCATCACTGATTTCATCCCATGTCGATTTAATATATGACCTGTGTTAGGGGCCCGTGGGCGCTGTGACAATGGGCTACACACCAGGCAACTTGTGATCTCAGAGATGTGTTCTCAGCCTGCTTCCTGGAGGCCAGAAGGGAAGTTCAAGTGTGGCCAGGGAGGGCCCGCGAATGCTTCTCCTGCCTTCTGGTCCTGGTGGGGGCCAGGTCCACACTCCTCTGGATGAGGGCTGTGTCTCTCTCTGCTCTGGCTCTGCCTTCACAACCGCCTTCTCTGCATGTATGTCCCAGAGGATTATGGAACAGGCTCAGCCCACTCTGAAGGAGTGCATCCTCACCATCACATCTTCAAAGACTCCCACCCCTTCAGAGGTTCTGGGTGCACATGAGTGGAGGTCAGGAGAGCAGTGTACAGCACTCTAAAAGTTTAAGCAGAAGCTCCCAAACACACATCAGCAGCATGGCTGGGGTGCTTGGCCCTGGTCTGGAGTTAGGGTACACTGAAGGCCGGGTCCTCCCATCTGCATTGCTTCTGGGGCCAAGGTGACACTGCAGGAGGAGAGGGGCAGGGGACCCACAGAGTGCGCATGGGTGGACTGGAGCCCTTCTGCCTGAATCTCCTACCGTCCTCTCTCCATGCAGCTGTTTCCTGAGTTATTCTCTCTGTGGTTTGGGCTCAACCCACTTCCACTAAGCAGTCATTATCACTGAAGGGGAGAAGTGGGGTTCTGGAACTCAGATTGGCAGGGGACTCTGACCCAGCTCCCTTCTTGGAAGTTCTTGTCTTGACCAGATGCCACCCACCTCTGCTTGCATACCTCCACCAATGGGCGGCTCACTGCCTCTCCTTTATGGCTCAGCTGGGGAGCTTGGCACTGCAGGCCTATTTTGTACAGTGTAACTTTATTCCCTTTCCCCGCATAGCAGAGGATTAGACTTGTTTATCTAATGTATACGCTCCATTTTAGAGTCCACACTAGTGCAGTCATTTAACTTGGTAATGCAGAGGGCGCTGTTGCTTTTGAATATCGAGCAAGCTAAGTGGGTACAATTTGGTGAAAATGTAAACAACCTAATTTCCAGGAAATGGTGCTTGTTCAGAATTACCTTGTGAAACATAAAAAGGCATTTTCATTTATTGGGTAACCTCCTTCCCCTTTGCTTTTCTTACATGGGGTGCTTGTGCATCGACAAGGAAGAAGCCTCCAGGGAAACTGAGATGCGAGCTTGTGCCCAGGGTGATGGTGTCCCTCGCTTCTTGGGGACTGGGGTGGCTTCGTGCAGGCTGCAAAGCTGAAGGCCCACCTGCCAGTCTCCACCACTGTCATGCCGAGGCCGTCAACCCAGCAGTGAGGTGGAGATCTCTCTGCATCCCCTGCAGGGTGCAGGGATGACCCCCAGCTCTCCCTGGCTGCCCCAGGTTTGCCAGCCATCCTGGTAGTCATTGCTGGTGGCTGTCTGTTTTCTGTGGCACATGGCATTCTCCACACAGGGCCATCCATGTCCACATTGCACTACCTGATCTTTGACAAAAGGGGAAAGATAGCCTTACAAATGGTGCTGGGAACAGAGGTTACATAGATGCATGCAGAAGACTGACCAGACCCATATCTAGGACCATGCACCTAAGTAAAATCAAAATGAATCAAAGACACAGACATTAAAACAAACATCCACTGGAAGATAAAATTGGTAAAACCCATGAAGACATAGGCACAGGAGAGGACCGTCTAAATAGAACCCCAACTGTACAACAAAGCATAAAGAATCAACAAATGAGACCAGATCAGTTTGAACACCTTCTGCACAGCACAAGAAAGGATCAATAGAGGGAAGACACATCTTGTTTGCATTTTAAATAAGGACACTAGGCACACTGGGTTAGAGCCCTCCTGCGGAGCTCCTGTGCCTGGGTGCCCTCTAGAAGGCGGCATTCAGGACAGGTCAGGTCCACAATGGCAGAGGTGGGCTTAGGTGTGTTGCTGATGATACTGTTGGGCCTGAACAGCAGCATTCCTGCTCCTGTTGGGAAAAGCTGGGCTGGGGGGAGCTGCGGAGACCACCTGGTCCCAAGAGGAGGGGCTGCTATGCGAGGCTGTGAGCCCTGGGCCCCCCCACCCTATTGAGTGCTTACAAGCACCTCACAGCGGGGGGCACTACACCAAGAGCGTGAGTGTGGGCAGTGTTACAGACACTTCCATCTAGAGGAAGAAGCCAGAGGTCCCAACACACAAGAGAAATTGTGTCGTTTCTTACCAGAGTTTCCTGGCTCGCTTTGGGGGTCCCTTGCCTGACTCATCTGTAGCAGGGTTCCGTCTTCCAGCACTCATCGCCAAGCCGGCCTTGGAAGCAGCCCCTTGGCTCCCCTGACCAGATGCAGCACACAAGCAGGCCTGAAACTAATTTCCCCTCCCCCGATGCTCCTCGCCATGCTCCTTCTAAGGCTCATCTGTCAGTAGCCTGGGGCCCAGGTGCTCAGAGGGAGGGCAGAACAGGGCCACCTGGCATTTCCAGAGGCCATGGGACTCTGTCTGCCAGTACTGCATTTGTCTCCCTGATGAGGATCGGTGAGACACGATTTTAAAAACAATAATGAGTCCCCAAAGAAATACTTTGAAGACAGTTTCCCAGACAGAAGGCTTTGCTCTCCTCCAGGCTTGCTGAGGAGGGAGAGGCTCAAGCCGGCCTTGGAGGAAAGACTGGGTGTCCTCTCAAGAGGAGGGGCAGGGAGGGGTGATAAGAGAAGCACGATTATGACGCATAGGACGAGGAGGAAGATAATGGCTGTGATGAAAAAGATGGCGATGTGATGCTGCTGCTCACGGTAGCGCTGGTGGTGATGATGGTGGTGACAGTGACATTGCTGCTGCCGCTGCTACAGCAAGTCGAGATGGCGTGGGGATGAGGATGTGCGAGCCTCCACTGAGCCTCACTGAGTGCCACATCACTTCTTCTCTTTGCCACCACACTGCTGATAAGGAGACAGTTCCACCACAGGATGGAGCCAGGGGCGCTCCCACCGGCTGCTGTGACAGGCAAGCCCCCACACCTCAGTCTCTCAGAAAACCCAGGTCCTTGTCCGTGTGTGGGAGGTGCTCTGAGTCTTCATTGGCTTTGTCAGGAAGTAGCTCACTGTGCACAGCTGGGAGCCGGGCGATGTCCAGAGGACAGAGGGACATTTCCTGAGTGTGGACTTCCCTGCCACCCACTGGACAGTACCTGCACTGAGCTCGAGACACAGGTCTGCTGACTCTGACCCCGTGTTGATTCTTGAAGTACATTTTGAAGAGTTCTTAATCTTCTGCCACTTTTAGATTTACAGAGAAATGATGATGTTTGTAGCAAGAATTAGCATAAACCTCATCCCATTTCCTGTATATCACATGAAGGTGTTATGTTAGTCACAACCAGGGAGCCAATAGTGACTTTATGATGAACTCAAATCTGTACTTCATTCAGAGTCCTTTAGTTTTCCTGATTGTCCTTTTCTTCTTCCAGGACTCTACCCAGGTCACAATATCACATTCAGTTGTCTTGTCCCCTAAAGCGGCTCCTGTAGACCATGACAGCTTTTTAGATTTACCTGTTTGATGACTGACATTTTTGAAGAGTACTGTCAGGAGTTTTAAGGATGTCCCTCCCTGGGATTGGTCAGCTATGTTCCTCGTGATGAACCTGGGATTACTTGGGAATAACCTCACAGTACAATTGTGTCATATCAAGGGCACACACTGTCATCAGAATGTAATCCTGGTGATATTGACCTTGGTCACCTGGTTGGGCTGCTGTCTGTCTATTTCCCTCCAAAAGTTCCTTTGCAGCCTGTCCTCTGGGGAGGGAGTCACCTGGCATGCCCCTGGGGGGAGCCACTCCCCCCCCAGGCGGTGTCTACATGAGTGACTTGCAATTCTTCCGCCTGGGCAATCTGTCTCTTCTCCTTCGTTTATTTACTTATTCAATCATTTATTTATAGGAGGATGGACTCATGAATATTTATTATATCCTTTCAGCTATAATCCAGTAATGCTATGTTTATTTTAGTATTTGAATCATTCCAGCATTTGTCACTCGAAGTTCTCTTGGCAGCTCCTGTGTCCCTGCGACGACTCCTGTCCTCGTGACTTTTATTTTGTCTTTGAGCATTTCCTTACTCTCTGGTACTCCAAGACGTGCTGGGCTCACCTTCCTTATTTTCTGCCAGTCCCAAGACCCAGCTGTTCCTTCAAAGGCCTCTTTCCTTGGAGAACAGTGTTAGAGACCAAGGTCACCAAGTTGGGCAGCACTTCGAGACTCCCCTGCTCTGCTGGGGCCCCCAAACTTTCCTGGCTTATGGTGTCTTAGCATCTCAGAATTCTTTCATATCACCCCTAGATGAACAAAAACAAATGAACAAACATCAAAAGACCCTGAAATGTCCGCTTAATTAGATCTAAAGAACTTAGTGAATAGATATTCATATCCTAATAATTCAGCAGTCAGCTTTTAAAAAGATACAAACAAATCGAAACAAACAAATCAAATTTTCTTTCATTCCTCTACTGCCTGCTGGCTATGCAACACTCTCTGCTCACCAGGCCTCGGGGGCAGGCAGGAGCACCCTTTCTCCCTGCTCCACACTGATTTTCCCTTTTATCACAGCAACAGCCAAAACCTGGCTTTGCAGAACCCTCATCACTGAAAGAGATTTGGAGTGATTCATGTTAAACCTATGAACAACCCCAAGCTGGTAGTTGGTACAAAATCTAAGTTTTTCTGGAAAACTTAAAATATCCCACTGGCTTCCTGTGAGTTGACGATGGTACCCTAGTGTGCTGAGGCCTGCAGTTTAGGAACCGTGGCAGAAGGCAGCAAGGCGGTAGGAGGGAATTCTTCTGAATTCAGTTCATCTATGAAGTGTGATCAAAGAATGAAGGAAATGTTTAAATAAAACTTAAAAAAAATTATCACAGTAAAAGACATATGGCAGTGAATGGCCACGAATCCCCCTTAAAACACTGCCCCTCAAACACGCTCATTCCATCCTTCTTGCCACTTCCTGAAGCAGTGTGGGAAGTCCTCTTTCGCGAGGCCAGTGTGGATCTGTGTGCAGGAATCCCTCTCTGTCACAGCACACTCACCCATCTGTGTGCACATATGTACGTGCTGCACATGTAGGGAACACGTGTGCAGCTAGAC
This sequence comes from Dinomys branickii, assembly GCA_004027595.1. Classification (NCBI taxonomy): domain Eukaryota; kingdom Metazoa; phylum Chordata; class Mammalia; order Rodentia; family Dinomyidae; genus Dinomys; species Dinomys branickii. The sequence continues at coordinate 5,581 of PVLD010028567.1, forward strand.
ACATGGTCTCACACATACATGACATGCTAAGTGTAAAGTGTGCACAGTACTTTTGCAGGGTCATTTTGGCTTTCCTGAGACCCCAAGCTCCATGAGGGACAGGGACCCCACTCTACCCACAGGCTGTTGGCCAGGACAGGGCACAGCCGATCCATGGGGACAAGTGTGAGGCCCCGTTTGTCTGTCCTTCCACCCTGGATGGATGCGGCTTTGGGAGCAGTGCAGCCATCTGTCACTGGCTGGGTGCGCTCTGCCTGGTGGGGACAGGGTCTCCCAGCCTGTCTCAGAGGAAGGGGGCACAGTCCAGGGCCCCCAGCCAATCCCTATTCTGAAGGCCAATTGTGTGGTCTCAGGTGTTATTGATGGTGCTGTCGAGGAGGAGCGAGGCCATCTGTGATTGGGGACTTCAGTGACTGGGCAGGGACGGCAGTGAGTAATGGGCTGCACAGTCCTGCCTTCTGGGAGCCCCGATCTGTGGCTCATGAAGCCACAGTGATGGAACCAGGGACAGGTGGACAGCTAAGCAGGCCTCACTCTGTGCTCGCAGCGGCTGGACAGTTGCCAATAATCATAGGGGCTGTGGGCTCCTGCTATCCCAGAGGCTGTGACAGTGCCAAGCTTGTCACCAGTCAGTACCAACCAAGACCGGGCAGGCACCTCCTGGCAGGCCTGGTGCAGCCCAGGAAAGGATGGCGCTTCTCCCCATTATAGTGTTTTCAAAGGGAAATGAGTTTGTTCCCAGCACTGTCCGCACCTCCCTGGGAGCCAGCTGGCAGCGCAGAGGATGCAGAGAGCATGGCGAGGGCCCCGCTGGACGCTGGTCACTGCACACAGCTCTCCCCACCAGACTGCGCTCTTCCCAGCTGGGCGGGCGTGCACTCACTCCCACGGACTGTGGATGCTCCATCTCCTGTGTCTCCTGCCATCTCCTCCCAACCCCTGCAACAGACACGGCTCAGCCAGGAGGTCAGGGGAGAGGTCTTTGAGACTGACCATGGCGGGGTGGGGGCAGGTAGCTGGCGAGGGTCTTGTGGGACCTCTGGGATGGTAAGCGGGGATGTTGGTGGGGGGAGGAAGAGAATGAACGTCCCCCCACACCTGCCCCTGCTGCTGCCCAGTCACCTCCTGTTCGTCCCCAGGCAGATGTGTGGCAATGGCACTGAAGCCAGTGTCCAGGTGGAAAGGGCCCTGGGCCTGGTGAGGCTGGGTGACTCTGGGGGCCACACTGAGGACCACATGATGCGTGCCATGCAGGTAGCAGGGAGCTGCTGGGGCACAGGCCTGGCCTGGCCTGGGTGGCCATTGGCAGGTATGTTAGAGGCCTTTCTTTTTTTGAATTTTGCCAGTGCAGGGGATTGAGCCCAGGGCCTTTGCACTGAGGTATATCCCAGCCTTATTTTAATTTATTTTGAGGCAGGACCTCTTGCTAAGTCACTGAGTTTCCCCAGCTGTGTCCAAATTTTCTATTCTCCCTCCTACCGCCTGAAGTCTTATAACACTTGAGTTTCCTTCACTGCCAGATGAAGCGCATGCAGAGCACAGACAAAGTGGAGGAAGGTGGGGATCACATCACCTCCTGAACCCTGGGTCTCATTTTTCAGCCTTATCCAACAGCTCTGCAAAACCATTGACTTCTGGTTGCCCCATCTCCATCAATTAGCAGTCAATTTTCTTGCAAACTCACAGAAAATTATTTCATTTCTCATTGCTTTTTAACAAGTAGGCCATAAACATACTGGCAGTCTTTGTTTGAAAGATTTTTAAAGAGGCTAAGGAAATTTTGTTTCCAAGATCTTAAGGGCTGTGCATTGGAGAGGTTTTATAAGCAATACTCATCGGTTCATAGGATCACAACTCCCCTGCGTCCGTTTGCATAGGCCTCCCTCCACGGCTGACATCCCCTCAGAAGAGCAAGCGTCTTCTCACTTATTATTAAAGCAGCTCTTGATCTTGCAGGGACAACTTGTGTGTGTTGGTTCTTGAAAGTCTGAGCTGAGTGGTGTGTGGGTGATAACAGCCTGCCTTCAATTCTTACTGGGAATGTGTGTCTTTTGGCTGAAGAAAAATGTGTACTTTGCTTTCAAATTCAACAGCTCCTGCGAGTCCTAGTCTATGAGGCCCGTCCAACTCTACAGACTCCCTGATGCTGCGCTCAGCTCACCCCAGAAATCTACTTTCAAAAGCTGTTGTTCTATAAAGTTCACCACTGCAGGGAAGCCCCTTCCTTGTCTTTGTGGACAGGTTACCGTGGCAAGTCCTCGGTGACTTTGTGGCAGTGCAGGCGCTGTGTGATCCTCCTGCCTTGACCTGTCGGAGTGCGGGGATTATAGGCGTGCAACACCACGAACCTGTTTATTCGAGAAAGGCAAGCCAGTCTCTCCCTTGCCAGATAAAACAGGGGCACAAGCAGAGCTCCCTGGCTCCGTTTGGACCCTACTTTGAGGAATTTGAGAGATAGGGACATAGGACATGGGAGAGTCTGCAAGACATAGCCTGGGACTGGTGTCAGCCCTCCCGGCCTTCCAGCTCCTATGGTGAACCAAGAGTCCAGGGGCTTCAGGCTGACCCTCTGGCTCAGTGTCACCCACATGCAGACAATGTGGAAACTGCCACCCCGGCCTGCAGCTGGTGGCTCACTCCTGCCCTGTGGCCCCTGCCAAGGGCCCTGGCCCCAGGGCTCCCCACAGGCCTCCCTCTGTGGCCTCTCATGTCTCCTCCTGACACCACCATCTCAGAATGGGGGCCCCGATGCTATCTCAAATGGCCCTCTTTTCCATCTCTCTCTACTCCCCCGTTTCTTGAAGTAGTAGAGATTGAACCCAGGGCCTTTGCACTCATCTGCCTTCCCGACCCTTTTGAATTTTGAACCAGGTCTTGCTAAGTTGGTGGATATCCCAGGCTGGGCTAGCACTTCCGATCTTCCTGCGTCAGCCTCCCAGCATGCTGGAGTGACAGCACGCGCCACCTCGCCCAGCTCTCTGCCTGTTTAGCCTTGTTCCTTTTCCTCAAAGCACTTGCCATTTGGGAAACGATCCTGCACGTGAGTTCACTTATTCTCAGCTTGTGTGTCAGGGTGGCCCTGTGCTGGGCCCCTTTGCAGCCAGGAGCGTGTCCTGCCGGCTCTCCCCAGGGCACAGCCTTGGTGACAGCTGGGCCATCACTGTGAGAGCAGAGGAAAGGCAGCAGGTCCCGACGAGAACAGCGGCCTCTGGCATTCTCACCAGTTCTCCTTTACCCGGTAAGCAGCGATGTGTTGGGTTCTGTGGCTTGAGGCATGGATTCCCCTCGCCTGCCCCGCCCGGCCTTGAAGCCCTGACATCCCATCTCTGACACATACCTGCTCTGCAGAGTGCAGGGCAGGGCGCCTGGGACTATGGCTGCTACAGGAGCAGGGATGGAAGAAGGCTGTGACCGCTTCCTGGGCAGCTGAGCAGGAAGTCCTGAAGCCTCCAGGCTGGGCCTGTGGGACCTGCAGTGCTGCCTCCAGGGTCCACGGAGATGGCCTGCTCTGGTGAACGATGGCTACACTCAGTGCCATCTTCGGAGGTGACTTAGGTCAGAACAGCCCATCCTGTCTGTGAGTCGTCTCCTCCCCGCGCCTGCCCTTCCCAAACGGGCAAATCCTCCGCAGCGCTTGCCCTGGTCTGGACCATCCTGCATGTGTGGCCCAGAGCCTGAGCGCCCATGAGGGGACAGTGTGTGCTCTGCCCTGGTTCACAAGGTGGAACGCTGGGGCTGGGGTGTGAGACAAGGGCATCCTGGGGCCCCGTTCTGCTTGGCTGGAGAATGCGACGCATGAGCTGCTCCTGGGAGCCTGGTTTTCTCTGCCTCGCTGCCACAGTTAGACTCTGCGAGGGGGGCTCCGCATGCCCTCACACTGGACTAGCACCTCTGCGTGGCATAGCAGATGGTCCAGTGTGCAATTTGGTATAATTACCTAGCCAGGTATGGTGGTGCTGTCCTATAATCCCAGCACCCTGGGAGGCTGAGGCAGGAGGACTGCAAGTTTGAGTCCAGTCTGGCAATTTAGTGATTTAGCAAGACCCTGTCTCAAAAAAAAAAAAAAAAAAAAAACAATAAAAAAGGACTGTGAGTGTAGCTTGGTGCAGAGGCCCTGAGTTTGATACCTGGTACTAAAAAAAAAAAAAAATCCCTTTAGCCACATGCAGAATATAAACAGAAGCAGTTGAAGTTGATTTTGACAACATGTCTTATTTAATTCACTATACCCAAAATATGATCATGCTGGAAAATAACTGAAGTAAAAATTATCACAGGCATTTACATTTTTTTTCCAGACTGAGTCTTTGAAATCCAGTGTGTGTTTGACACATATAGTTTGTATCAATTCAACTGCTCAATTTTCCCTGGAAATTGCTTGACCTATATTTAGATTTCATAAAAATTACACTTGAAGAAATAGTCTCATGTATTCAAGTTGTTCCAAAGACATTTAGGTTTTCTAATATAGAATCAAATATCAGTTTTTCTAAATTAAATTAATTTAAATTAACGTGGTTGCTCCCCAGTCACACAGACAGCTCCTCAGGAATGACAAAAGCCACCTGCAGGGCAGGTGCCTCTTTGCCCTGGCTGTGGACTCGGCTGGGCGTCCACATAGGGATCAGGAGGGCACAGCATGGTGGCTCTTTGTCTTTGGGGGTGGACTGAGCACCAGTACCCTGTGGCTGGCAGTGGCGATTGGGTCAGTGTTGGTAGCTGGACGAGGAAGGTGGATTTTCTGATGTTTCTGTTTCCCTTCGGTAATTTGACAAATGAAAGATCCGAGTTCATAATTAAGAAATTAGTTTTTTGCAGAGCTCCGTTGGTTTGTGGATTGATGCGGCTGGGGCTGTCACAGCTCCGGGGGTCACTGCACCTCAGTGAACAGACACGGTTCTAAAGACGGGCGCAGAGCTGTACACGAGAGGACGTGGTGTCAGCATGGGCAGGAGGAGCTCAAAGGTCAGGCGCCTCGTGCAAAGCTGGACTGAGGAGCCAGGTGTTTCCTTGCTGCCCAAAGCCATGCCTGCCCAGTGTCCTGTTTCCTGGCCCGGGGGGTGCCAGGAGGAATGGTGGCCTTTGTGCAGTCCCGGGCCTGTAGGGCCCCTCGGAGCACACGTATGCCTTCGTTCTTGCCATTTCCTGAAGCAGCTCTGGAGTCCTCTTCCCTGAGTGTCTTTATGAAGTGTGATCACAAATACACCAGTGCCGCTGTGTGTGTCTAACTCCACTGCACCCCCACTATAGGCCCTGCGTGTTGTCATCTCCCCAGCACAGCTGGGCACATGAACCTCGAGACCTTGTTTCCCAGTGTCATCAGCGGCCAAGTGGGGATACTGCTGACCCCCAGTCTTCCCACCCCCTCCAGCTGTGCCACTAGGCAGGTGGACAGGAATCTGTTTTTTTTCTCTGGTTTCTTCCTGGGGCATCCTCCTGGGGCACTGCAGTGGTTTCCATGCATGCTCCCTCCGCCCTGCCCTGGGGACGTGCTGAGTGATAGGGGTGATGGCCGAAGCTTGCGCCAGTCAAACTGCTGTCACTGTGTGAACAGAACCCTTCAACTCAGGAAACTGAGGAGTGAAATCACAGACACAAAGCAGAAAGTTGGAAGCAGCTCCCAGTTGGGAGGTTCCTGCATGGACCAGAATCTTTTATGGGTGGGCCGAGTACTAAATCTGCTCTGTGTCCAGTGGTCACCTGTAGTCTCCCATCACCCATGGCTCAGAATAACACTTTGGGGCTCAGGTTTTCAAATGTAGAGTTTAGGGCTGGGGATATAACTCAGTGGAATAAGCACCTGCCTGGCAAGCACAAGGTCCTGAGTTCAATCCTTGATAGAACCAAAAAAAATAAAAAATCAAATGTAGAGTTTAAGGAAAGTTGGTAGAGCTTGCAGGAGACCAAGTTTAAAGAAAACCACTTATTCTTTACTTTTAAAGTCCTCAAAACCCAGCCTGGAGGTAGGGAGGGGTTGTTAACTACTTTAGTGTATTCCACTGCCTAAGAAGCTTTTTAAAAAAGATTTTATTTGGGGGAGGGGTAGGGTCTTTAACTATCTATCCTTGTCTTAACTCTATTATTATTTTCTGTTTGCTTTTATATTTCTATCTATACTTCTATCAGACTGAATTAGCCCTTAACACAGTGTATGTGGTATTTCCTTTGTAACTAGCCAAGTCCATCTTGGCCTCTGCTCCTTGTTAGCTGTCTGGTGATAAGCTAAACACCTAAACTTGTCTCTTATGCCAGAACCAGTGGACCTCTGCGGTTTGGTCATAGGGACACGAAATGTCCCCATAGCCATTCCCAGTGATACCATGTCCCTGTGTGACACATAGGAAGTCACAGACAGAAAATCTTCCACCTGGAGGGACCTAGGAGGACTGCCTGGAAGAGGAGGAACTGTGCTCACAGCTCATACTAGGTGTGAACTAGCCCTGGAGGTGCAAGTGGAGTGATTCCAGGTAGAGGGCAGGGTGGGAGGTGAGGCAGGGCGGGGACATGCCCGCAGCCAGCCACTAGCATGAGTCCTGAGGCAGGACGGTTCCCTTACTGGTGACACAGCCATGGAACCTTCCAGCTCATGGCTGGATGTTCTGCTTGTTGTCTGCTGACAGGTGTGGCAGTGCCTGGGCTGGCTGCTTGATATAATTTCACACAGGTGCCTACGTTTTTTCCTGGACTTTTCCAGTCCCTCCTATGAAGGTGTTGGGGAGGAGGTGGTGGTCTGACCCCTGCCTGTTTGGGGGCTACTGTGGCCTTCACAGGAACAGGGGCTGCTAGTGAGAATGAGGGAGGGTTGGGGCTGCTGCTGGGCACAGGGAGGGCGCAGGTCCTGAAGGCCGGAGAGGGGATTCCTGCATCCTGAGGAGTCATCATGGGACTCAGGGTTTGAGTGCAGGCGGAAGGTGAGAGACGCTCGGCCACAAGGAGGTCGGATCCTGACACCCCCACTGGGAGAGATAATGGTGGTCATTGTGTCGAGGCTGTGTTCCATTTTTTGTCCACTGCCTCCAGTCCCTGTAACAATCTCAGAGAAGACACGATGTCTTTGTTTTACAGGTGAGGAGACTGAGGCTTCAGAAGGGAGTTTCCAGAATTGTCAAACTGGAGAGTCTGGGGCCAGGGGTGGAACCCTGCCTGCCTATACAAAAACCTTTCAACTTTCATAAGTCCTAGATTTTTGTTCAAGTTGTATTGTAGTCAGGGGTTTACAATGGTAAATGGTAAATATAGGACATTTAATTATAAGATTAATTTATAATAGTCACCCAAAGAGTCATATACAAAAAGTACAGGAAATCTGTCTGCACACTAAAGACCAAAGAATCAGGCTGAGGACCTGGGTCCTGTGGCAATGTCCTGCATGAGTCCAACTGAAGACTTAAAGCCCATAACAATGTTCTACATGAGTCTGGCTGGAGGCCAAGAGTCCGTGACAATGTCTCATGCAGGTCTGTTTCACGGATCTGCACTGAGAAGGCCCCAAGTTCAGCGGTGGAAGCTAGAATGTCTGTGCCAGTGGGATGGAGGATCTGTGCTAGCAGGCTGAGGGATCTGCACTGGAGCCAGGAAGCGATGCTCAAAGGAAGGATCAGAGCTCCCCCAACCATTCCAGTGATACCATGATCCTGAGCTCCAGAGAACCATAGCCATTCCAGTGATATCATGATCCTGAGCTCCTTCAATGGTGAAAACAGCTGAGTTCATCAGAAAAGCCAGCATGATGGTCCTCCAGGAGAACTAACAGCAGCCCCAGGAAAACCACTAGGTCCAAAGCTCCCAAAAGCTCCTGTTCTCCAGTTCTGCCTCTTATGCTGCTGGCAACAGTCCTGAACCATACTGGTTCAGTTCAGCTGACTGTTACAAGTTGACCACCAGTTGTCAATCTACCACAAGCTACAGTAAAATTTTTAAGAGGAAAGGTTATAAAAGTGCATACAGAAACACAAATTCTAATACAAATGCTAATAAACACTTAAAAGAGGCTCAGTCTCACTTTAAGTGTGAGGCAATCAAACCATTAGTTGCCCATTTTACTTCTTAACCTGGAAAAACTCTAGGATCAGCAGCAGCAGGGTGAGGATGCAGGGACACAGGTGGCCTTCGGTTCTTCTTGTTGCTGTGCTGTTGTTATTTTCAAGAAAATGTTAAACCAAAAATCAGTCCTCTCAACCTCAGGCCACAGCAGATTTATGCTAAAGAAAACATGAGGCACCAACCCTCCCTGCGATAATTGTAATCTTGGGGGGAGGGAGCCCCTGCCGTGATGACAAGAACCCCACTGGCACATCCAGGTCTGGTCACAAGGCCCCCAAGTCCCCCAAGGAAAAGAGCCCCTTGCAGGCCCCCTGGGCTCTGGGGTGCTGTCCGTGGTGCTGACCCACTCAGCCTCTCTGGCTCTTGGTTGGTTCCCATGTTACCTCAGCCCCTCCTGGCCCAGCCTGTATACCTGAGGCTAGAAACCTGCACAGAGACCTCTGAAGCAATGTGTGCTTCTCACAGATGATTTGTATCAGTCATTCTCCCATTGCTGGAACAAAATACCCAACACCACAATTTAAAGGAGGAGAGTCTTCAGTTGGCCATGGTTTCAGTGGGTTCAGTCCATGGTCTCTGGCTCCAGGGCAGAAACAGCATGGTGTGAGGGCCTGCATGAAGAAAAGCTGCTCATAACATGGCAGCCAGGAAGCGGAGAGAGAAGGGAGGAGACAGGAACAAGGACACACCTTCCAGGCCACATTCCTCAGTTACCCAGTACCACCTGGGCCCCTTCTCTCAGCAGCATATTCTGAGCCCTCAGCTGCTTCCTGGTGATTGGAATATGAGGTGTGATTGAAGAATACAGTGGATGTTCAATTTTTAAAATATGTTACAGTAAAAGACACATTGCTATCAAGCCACTGTCTCTTTGATTACCCGCTTGGGTTTCAGGGCCACCCTCGCACAGCTCAGAGAGTGGTCTGTGCCTGAGATCCCCAAGTTCTGCCCCTAATGCACCACACTGTCTTGGTTACTTTTCTCTCATTGCTGAGACAAAATACCCAATGCCCAAGATGGAGGAAGGAAAGGTTTATTTAGCTTACAGTTTGTGGAGGTTTCAGTCCATACTTGGCTGGTTCTGAGGCAGAGTCAGAGGGCTACAGTTCATGGCAGCAGAGCACAGCAAAAACAACCAGCAAAAAGGGAGGAATGGCTGCCAGCAGCCTCTTTTTCTCCCTTACCTTGTAATCAGCCTATCCCCACCCAGGGGACATGTAGCTCTCACACAAGGTTCATGCCCTCCTCTTCCACAGGCTCAGGATGTGTACAAAGTAAGCAACCTGGCTTCCTGCTGAATCACTCAGCCAAACCTCTAGACTCCCCAAGTTGACACAATGTATCAACCATAACACACACCTATATCTGGCCTTTGCCCTGGCAGTTGTTATTCTTCATCTGTAAATGTGGTTACCAGGACCTGCATCCAGAGATGGGCACTGTGGACAGCGTGACATGTGTGACCTCTGACCTAGGGACCATCTGTCACAGCAGTGTCTTCCTCTTCATTCATGATCTGTGTCCTGGTCCCAAGCATGGCATCTGTCACTCTGTTCCTTAAATGTGGAGTAAATAAACTGGTGTTATTAGGAGTTACAAATTACTGTCCCAGGTAAGAAGAAAAGAAGCCAAGATCACTGAAACTCCAGCAGCCTCCGGTTCAGGACAGGCAGAATCAGAACTGGGGATCACGGAGCCCAGGTTCCTGACTGCAGCGGGGTGATGTACTTTGGAAACAGAAGGATAAATTGTGGGCAGAGGGTGCTAGGTGCCATAGCAGGATGAACACAGAGCCACTCTGTAGACATTTCAGCCTAGCATGGAGCTGTGACAGCTGGAGAGACCCTTCCTTCTGGCAGGGGGAGACTGAGGTCCAGAGAATGCAGGAGGCTCACCCAAAGTTGGACAGTAACAGGAACTAGACAGTCAGCCAAACTGCGTGACAATCAGTCCTGTGACTCTCACCATAAGAAGCCAAGCTATGGTATGTGGAGAGATCCCCAGGCCAGGCATCCATGATTGCATATCGGAGCCAGGCTCAGCTGAGCAGGCCCATCCAAGGCAGAGTCAGTTTCCAGGCCAAGTTCCCAAGTGCCACCCTTTATTCTGAGATCCTTGCCAGTGGTGCAATTTCCTAAGTGAAATAAATGCTTCCATTACCTTGTTGAACCAAGAATATCGACGTCATCATTAGTCTAATTACATGGTCTTGGTTTATTGACTCCAAATTGAGGTTTTGAGCAGCATCAGATTAAACCAAGCCCAGCCAGGCATGGTGGTACATGCCTAGAATCCCAGTATTCTGGGAGGCTGATGCAAGAAGATGGTAAGTTCCAGCCCAGCCTGGGCCACATAGCCATTTATTGAAGCACTGTCTCAAAATCTAAAAAAAAAAAAAAAAAATTGTGAAAGATCTGGGGATGCAGTTCAGTGTGAAGGCCCTGGTTTCAAGCCCCACTACAAAAAATAAATAAAAATGAAGTGGGTGCACTGCAGGACAAGAGGGAGAGGTGAGAGGTTGGAGGTGCTGCCAGCCCATTGGCCCCTGTCTGCACCACAAGAGGAGCCAGCTGAAGTGTCCGAAACAAAAGCTGGAATGTTGGGACCCGGAGTTCCCCTCCACCTGCTCTGGCTGTGGATGCATCTCAGATTGCAGTCGTAGAACATCACTTTGCGTCATTTATCTTTTGTGCGCCTGGACGAACTGTGCTGTTATAGTGGTTTGGTCATCACCTGTACTGAGACCGTTAGGGCGCAGTGGTTTTACACCACTTGGGTCCACCTCTGAGTTCCTCACTGGTCCACGTCCCCCTTGGCTGGGACATGACTCGTGGGAGTGTCCAGAATCAGGGAGCCACCTCACCGTCCCGTGGCCAGGTTAGGTTTGAAAAGGGAAGTCTGGGGCCAAGACTGGAGTGCACTTGCTGCACCCAGAACAAAACTGCCAGAGTGCAACAAGCCTCCCAGAGCTGAATCTGCTGAGCCCCTCACAACACTGAGTGCTCCTGAGTCCAGACACCCCTGGGTGCTGGGCAAGCAGCCACCTCATGTTCCCACTTTTCAATCAATAGGCCAAGACCCAGAGACAGTCACACTTCAGTACGCGGCCAGCCAGGGCTGGAGGCCAAGCATGTTTCATTCTGAGTCCACTGTTCATCCCCGGCCAAAACACACGGAAAAGGTGACCACCGTCTCTCCACGGGCTCAGCTCCAGCACCGTTCTGCAAGGCCTCTGGAGGATTACAGGGGATGAAAGTGTCCCGGCCTTCTCTCTGCACACAGCGCCCCCCACCCTGTCACCAAGCAGAAAGGATGGGTACCTCAGGAGCGAGGCGAGGCTCAGTGACAGGATAAAGCTTTGTCAGCAAGGTCTGAGCCCAGATGTTGTTGAGACCGTGACCCCAGCTCCTTTCCAGGACCACCGCTGGAACAGCCAGGGGTGGGGAAGTGGAGCCTCAGACAGCCGTGCACCTGTGGGGCCGGGGTGCAGGGCAGGGGTGGACTCTGTCCCTCTGGATGATCTCCCTGTGCCTCAGTTTCCCATCTGTAGAATGAAGGTGCTGACAGTCTCTGCCATGAGAGGTTAATGTCCTAGAGTGTGTGCCAGCCAGGGCAGCGCTCCCCAGAGGAAGCAGGGAAGCCCTCAGGGAACCAGAAGCAGGGTGTGGGGGCTGCTCCTGTCCCTATGTCCCCTTCTCTGCAGTGCAAAGCTGGCCAGAGTGCATTTTGGAGCCCAGATCCTGAGAACAACAGGGGTAGATACAGGACACCGAGGCTGGGACTCACCCCGGATGCCAATAATAGTAACTTCCCTCCTCTTCCCCTGTGCCCAGCTCGCTGCCCCTCTTCTGCAAGCTGGGGACAAGGCACCCTACACGGGCAGTTGATGAGGGACAGTTGCCCAGTCTGTGCACAAATTGCCCATGTGGGTGAGCTGGCTATTCCCACAACATCCAGTGCCCGGGAAGACCACCCTCTGTCCAGTGAGTCACCCTAGCCCCAGCTCTGTCTTTGCGGTCCCTGCATTTGCCTGTTCTGTATTCGTCATGGAGTTTGGCAACAGGTGGCCATGGTGACCAGCTTCTCTTGCTTGCTCTGGTGCTATGAGGCTCACCCATAGGACAGGAGGAGCCAGGACTGCCTTCCTTGTTATGATTGTGTAATATTCTAGGAATGGAGGAGGCCCCACCTTAACATAGCATCTCTTGATAGTTTCTCAGTGGATACTTAGGTCCTTTCCATGTTCAGGCTACTGAGATCCTACTGTTCTGGTTGCATATTTGAGTCCTCCTTTTCCTTCTGTGACATATCTCTATGGACTCAATTGTGCTTCCCTCTAAAACCCACGAGATGGCCCCAGGAGGCAGGAACAACTATCAGCTCTAATTTAAGAGAAGGAAGTAGGCGTAGGCATGTTGACTGACTGCCTGAGCCCAGACACCCAATAAGGGAAGAGCAGGGATTGAGCCCGGGGTGCTGGCCCCAGGGTCCTTGCTCTTTCCACTGAGGGACACCTGTTTCTGATGGAAACCCGAGGACAGATGCGTGCAGTTCCAGCTAGAAGTTAGGAACATTCTCTCAGCAGCCAGACACTCAGGTGACAGGGCTCCTCCATGAAGTGGTGTGAGCTCCCCATCAGGAGAGGTATGCAAGCACCAGAAAGTGAATGGCTGCAATGAGTCTTGTCTGTCTGTCCTTCAGCTCCAATCCAACCAGTTTGCATTGAAAGGGGGGTCAAGCGGAGGGTTCTTTTTTTTTTTTTAAATAAAAGTACAAAAACATATTAACAAACAGACACCAATTAGCATAAAAAATAGTACAATCACAGCTAATCTATAGACAAGATGACATGGTCTCAACAGTGGTTATTGCTTTATCCATTGATATCTTCAAAGTGTAAATATATGAACCCATATACAGACATGCAAAATTAGTCAGACAATTAATCCTCTCAACAACAGAAGAAACACAAAAACCAAAAATCCAAAGACAAAAAACAAAACAGGCCAACAACAACAACAACAACAACAAAAACCCACCAATAGTTGCTGCTTTGCATATTGATATCTTCGAAGTGTGTGTTCAGGATAACACATACAGATATACAAGATTGATCAAATAACCCGTCATCGATTATTCCTTAGCATTAAGTGATATAATACAATAGTAGAACCATGTTAGCCCTCCTGCATATATGTATATTCATATATACATACATACGTTTTTGTCTCTTTCTTTTCTCCTTTCCCTCATCCCATCTGTTCTTTGTTTTAGAACAGATTTCCTTCATGTCTCTTAGTTTATATTCCCACGCTCGGGTTCTTACACCAGTGATACAATACATTGCCTGCACATGTATCGCTGATTTATTTCACTTATGAGTATGGACTACAGTTTTGACCACTTGCCTACAAAGTCCCCAAAACTGTCTTTCTTTATAGCTGAATAATATTCCATTATATAAAAATGCCACAATTTTTTAATCCAGTCTTCTGTGGATGGGCACTTGGGTTGCTCCCACATTTTAGCTATTACAAATTGTGCTGCTATAAACATGGGTGCACATATATCAGAGTGATATGATGTTTTCAGATCTTCTGGGAAAATACCCAGAAGAGGAATAGCTGGTTT